>PVKU01016386.1:0-14827 GCA_004027475.1 Anoura caudifer | reverse complement strand
TAACCTAGGTTGGTAACCAGCAACTGAATATCAATAGATATAAAAAAACTACTCATTTTTTCTTTATTTCATCCTTACATTCTCTCCATTCTGTTCCATTCCTCATCCTTCCTTAATAGGACCAGAATATAAAGGATGAATATGACAAAAGATTATAATCATGTTGCTTTCATATAATCAATAATTCTATTTGTTAAAACCAAAATTTGTCTAGTACTTCTAAAACAAAAGAAAGGATTAAGTAAAATAGTTAATGTTATTTGACCTGGTTTACTGTGTAAATATCAGAGCAATCACATTTTTAGCAGAATGGTGTCACTCTCAGTTTCTAACCTGTTTGTCACCAATTATTAAATATATTTAAAAATCTTACAAAATCAAGTTTTTCCATATACTTCACTTTGAAAATGATGACAATGAATGCACAATTAGTCATAATGGGGCTTTTTGCTCACTGAAACTCAGACTTCTCTCATTCTCTCTAATTGCTCAGCAACTGTAATTGCATTAGACTATTTATATTAGACACTAGATACTTCCAAGTTTTATTATTCTTTTTTATATAATAAGTTATTATTAAACTAAATAATTTCTTTGGGGATAAAGGAGGCAGCATTTTGAATCTGAATAGGCTCAAGTGTATCTTTGAACTGGCACAATTCAAGTCACTTCTACACAGATACAACAGCTCCCAGTCAGACTATGTATTTTTGTGTCTTATGTGTTAAGATCCCCCCAAAAATCTCAGGGGGGATATAAATCCTTTTTTCAAAACAACTGAACAGCCTTAGTTGAAATAATTCCTTAATTTATGCTTTCTTTATGAGAAAACAAGTCATTGAAATAAATTCATTATAAAACAGCCAAATTTCAACAATATTAGATTCCATGTATTATACTTGCTTTGTTTTATAATTAGGATAAATGACTATCTATGCATATTGGTAAAATATCATATCATGCAAAACAGGCAAGGACTTGGATGACTTCATCCAGAAGCACCACATGACTTACTACTACTCCAAACTACCAATAAACAAATAATTTGACCATGGTTTTGGTGGTAATTTCTATCTTGTTTTAGAGTTTCGCAAGTACCTTTCAAGATGTATGCCCTATATTATTGCCCAGTAAATTACAGTCTTCAGAATCAAAATGAATAATCAACAGAATATATTGTAAAAGTATGTTAAATAATCTGATGTAACCTAATGTGGGCTAGAGGTTATTCACTGTGACCATTCTCTAACTGGCTCATGTTCATAAAAATTAAAAGCCATTTTAATTGGGTTTTTACAAATGAAGGCCAATATAATTTACCTAAAATAATAAATTACCCCTTAATTCATACATTATGATGTCATTTTATATAAATACAAATAAATTTTTCTATCTCATAAGAAAAATGAGTATAGTAAGGAAAAGCAAATTGGAATACTGTTTATTTCTTCAGAAACACATCCATTCTAATGCACTAGGTATTTATGCACTTCAGGACACGGCAATCTTGGCAAACACCTCATGAGTGCAGTGAGTCTGTTTACTTGCATTGAACCTTTGCATTTCAATGCTTATGACACATTTTGCAGGAAGATAAAGTGATTATTTAATCTCATATAAATCAATCCAAACTCCACTCAGTTAAAAAGAAAAAAGCTCATTGACAAATCCTTTAAACTGGGAATGAACTGTACTTAAAGTTCAATAAAGAGGATTTACTTTAGGGAGGGTGATTCAAATGTTTATCCCATCTTTCCTTGTTGCTAACCTTCATGACTGATGAATCCAGAGTTGATAAAACCTTACTCTTAATACTCTCAGATGTTATTTTCAACTTAAAAATTTTAGCTGTTTTTGCAAAAAGAATGAATTGCATAAAAATATAAGGTATCAAATAAAGCTACACCAAAATACAATGGGTATTTAGGAAACAACTGAACACTAAGTATGGATTTAAAGCCACTTACACAAGCTCCACAGAGGGCAAGAATCTTTGTTCAGTTCACTGAAGTATCCCAAGTACCTGGCACACAGGAGGTACTAAAAAAATACTTGTTGAATGAAACAGAAATGGTGCCTGTATTTTTGTGGTAGCCCATCCATCTTCTGTTACTTTCTTTTTACTTCAGATATTGCTTTCAAGCCAGGTAAAGGCTTCACTCTTTGCTCTCTGCTATCCAGGTTTCTCATAATTATTCCCTGTGCTACTGTCTAATTCCAGCATCTGTTTAAAATGAAAGAATTTTCTACCCATGTTTATTTTGTCTCCTATCCACAATGAACTGCTGAGTCATTATTTCCTGTTCTCCAACATAATTTTTATATGCTCTTTTCACTTTTCAGCCTCGCAAAACCTTTATCCAAACCTCAGTTCATTGGTTTTTGGACAACTGAAACTTTATGGTGATTACACACTTCCTGTGCAACCTCTAAGCCATTTTTATAACTTCCAAAATTATTTTATATTTCCTTTATTTTGACAGCTTTATTTTGTGTTGCAATGACTTAGATTATCATAAATTCTTAAATATTACCACTCATAAAAATGCTCTGTATTAACATCATGAATATGCTGACTAAGCTACTTCTGGGTTAACGGAATATTTTTAGGAGTAGATAAAAACAAATGGAAATAATTACAAGTGTTATTTTAATCTGATAAAAGTTAACTGTAAATTAGACACAGGCTGCATGAAAACAATAGAACTGCATTACTTATGGTCTGACAGTGAGGGTTTTTTTTTTTGCTTGATTGCTTTTAGTTTTATTCTTAGAATTAATAATGAGCTTATACAATTTCCCATTATCCAACAGATGAAAGTATTAATAATTGTCAAGTAAATATACTCATATGAAACTAAATATTTTAATAAGAAAGGGTGCTATTTAAAAAATAAACTCATTCACTTTTAAGAGTTATCTCATAGGACTTAATTCCCCTCCATTCAATCACAAACAGGTTGTTATTTTTCATCCAAAAATAACTAATAGTTTTTTTAATTTTTGTTTTTGTTTCAGCATTTGGGCCCTGCTGACATTCAAAAAGCCAGAGGCAAAAAGACAACCAGAGGACTGAGCCTCCACCTCACCCCAATATCTTCCCAAACTGCACTCCACCAGGACAAACCAGAAGCCTGGCACATGCAAGGACAGTGTGGGCTGCCGCAGAGCCCCTCTGCTCCTCCTTGCCCCCATCCCACCCCCCAAAACAGATACTGGAAGGGACCTGAGCAGGGGGACAGGGAGCACAGTAAGAGTATATTTGGGGCACATGATTTCTGGTTTCCTGGTACCAACAGTATAGTACTGGGTGAGGGGGACAGGGAAGGAGAGACAGACACAGGCCCCAGCCAGCCATGTTCCTTTCGGAGTGATGTAGTGAGAAGATGGCCAGAGAAGGGCCTGGGAAGAATGTGCCCAAGGCAGGGACCTGGTTATCCAGGTCTAGGTGAAGGTGGGTGGTGGGTACCAACTGTATTTCATGAGAGTTTTTCATGATGGAAAGAGTCTAAAATACTGCAAACAAACAAACAAAAGCACTCAAAAAACATAGTAAGGTTTTTTTCTATTGTGCA
Organism: Anoura caudifer; assembly: GCA_004027475.1. Lineage (NCBI taxonomy): Eukaryota > Metazoa > Chordata > Mammalia > Chiroptera > Phyllostomidae > Anoura > Anoura caudifer. The sequence goes on along the minus strand of PVKU01016386.1, from coordinate 11,252 downwards.
GGAACTTTTATGAGATGCAGCGAATGTAATAACTCTTGCTTCAACACACTTCAAACTGTCCTTTCCAATAGTAGCTACTCCAAAACTAATGAAGTCTAAAGCCAAACTCCAAAACTCAAAATATGAACTAAAGTATACTGTATATTTTCCTTTATGCTATTTTTGTTTCTCTGCTCATTGTATCTCACCAATGTCTACCAGGGGCATACATTAGGTAAATACAAAACTGAAGTAAACAGTAATAAAACTGACAAGTCCTTGATTCTAAATAATTATCAACATCCACTGGAGTATGTACTGGGTATACTTATTATACTGGGATATTAGCAGTTCAAAAATAATTACTTTTCTGTACATTGATATAAAAGACATTCCAACAAAACAAAAATTACTATTTCTTATGTACATTTTTGACAAATTACTGTTTTAATAAATGGAAAAGAGGGAAAGAAATCAAGTTAGATGGAGCCTGCCCTTTTGGCTTAACCCAAATTATCAATTTTATACTAAGTTATAGTATCAATATTAGGAACAGAACAATCAGGGAGAGTTCCATGATCCTGACCCTTTCGAATACTACACTCTCTACCAGGAAATGGGAGCTCAATATTTACAACTGCCAGGAAACTCCCCATGGCTCTTTGCAGGAACACATAAAATTATCACACAGCCTCCTCCATTCAGCACAGTGGAAAAGCAGTCTCTAGTTTTCTAACATTTTGAGGATCCCCTTTTTGCTCAAGGGTGACTAATGCTGGGAAACAGACAAGTGAGAAAGGTCACATTCAGCATTCGAAGGCTCCATTGGACCTTGTACTCCAACTAATGTGTCCCGAGTCAGACCTAGTGGCCAGCATTTCACAACAGGGCCTTTGTGGCAGCTGACCTCAGGGGCTGTACCACTGCCTTTGCTCAGCTTTCACACACAGAAATGCCTTGTGTCCTGCCTCAATAATTTACTTGTAGATATGCTCTACATGGGGCCATAAACAATAGAAATGCCAAACACTGCACAAGGCAACAGCCCAAGAAGATACACTGCCAGGTAGTGCATGATTAATTGCTTGAACAAGGGGTATAGACAATAAGGTTCATGGCAAACAAGAGACTAATCATTTAACAATTCTGAGGTAGAGGATTACTCTCCAAGTTCAACAGAGAAATTTCTGCCTGGACATAAATAATTTATCACATTTTGCCCAGCTGATAAAAATTCTTTACTATGAATTCTTTGATACACTGAACCAACTACCATGTGCCAAAATTGCTCATTGACTTCAATTTGGCCCTTTATTTCCCTCACAACAAACTACCAATATGACTTCTAAGTTCACTATTACATCTTTAATCCACATATTCAATAAAAATGACTTTGTTCCACCCAGCGCTATTCTAATGATGGGGGTGCATGGTCTACAACAATAAATCATGGGTGACTCTAAGTTAATATGGTTTGTGATGCAAAAAAATGTAAAGGCAGACATAGGCCATTAAACCAAAAGCGGAGTTGTACTGAAGGGACCCATCTTCACGTAATGCAACCGGAGACTTTAGACAAATGCACCTCTGCCAGCATCATCAAAGCTACATATTTATCTGCACATTTTTTTCGATCCCACATTTTTAAAAAGTCAACATCTGACCCCTGGCAGAAGAACTTTTATTATAGAACAACAATAGAAGTAGGTGGTATTATTTTACAGGAACACACATAAGTTAATAGCACACCAACTAACCAAGCAAAGAACTATATATGCCACAGAACAAGACAATAGTTAGCTGCATAGTGGCTTAAATTTATTAATAAGGATGTAAATGTTTACCTAAATGTATATAGTAATGTGTTCCCATCTTCTGTTGAACTATTTTAAGGTAAAAAAATAACAAAACTAATATTTAACAAATCTTGAGGTCAAGAGAGCAAAGCCCATTCCTGGCAAACCCTGTGTTATAGGAGACACATTTCTTTGTAGTTCTAGCTCTAGTTCAAAGCATCTTAAAAGATTATTTAGTTTAGCGTGGCTCCGACAAAACAACAGTGGAATCCAACTACTTATCTTTGCAAAACCCAGAAATGTAAATGAAACTCTGATGCATTTATGTGGTCTCACACATGGTGTTTTCATTACACTTAACTTGAGAAATATTTTCTCAGTTTGGAGGGAGGAATTTTAAAAAAACCTGAAAAAATCATCACCTCTAAAGAATCAAATACAGCTCTAAACACCAAAGACTCATCTTTTCATGAGTGTTCAAAGAGAAATATAGCCAACTCTATTAATCAGTTAGTAAAAGTTTAATGCTGTTATTTTCTGATTTATAAAATTACTTTTATACAGCATGTAACAATTACAGTGAGATGGCTGCCCAAGTGTTCTAACTTCATATGAGAATATTTATATTGATATTTATTTGATAACATACTAGAGAAGAAACAAGAAGCATATTTAGTTTTTGTATCCTGAGGGTAGAGGGAGAGCAGTTGAGTTATGGTCTCTTGGTCTTTATCACTGCAGCAGGGGATAACCCTTATCTAAGCTCCAGACAAACCCTGCATGTCTTCAACCCACCAAGGACCTATGCCATTTATATAACTTCACAATTCAGTTATAAACCTGATCATTCCTCATTGACATGTCTTATCTTTTCTTAAATTTCTTATGTATTACTAGCAACAAATTGTTTCTAAACAAAAGAGAAAAACAACAACAAAAAATATATATTAGGGTACTTGTTATAACAGGAGAGATAAGTGAGGTCCTGGGAGGGAAATACTGGATAGACTAATCATTCTTCTGTCCAAGAATAACAGTTATCACTTCACTTTCCTCTAAAGCTTATTTATTTATTTATTTATTTATTTATCTATCTATTTATTTATTTATTTTGATTGTTTTGGCCAAGCAAGGGATCATGCAAAAATAATCAGATGGCAGCTTGATGTAGCATCACTATCTTGGTGTTTCACTAGCCCTCTTGGCTGTGCCCTGGCTTTTTGGTACCAGTGAACTAACTAGAAACTGGCGTAACAATTCCATAGCTAATCATGCAATCCTTGTACATTGACATAGCTACTAGCTGTGTAATATGCACTAAATCAGAAAAAAGAATCCATATCAGCTGAGAATGGCCCACTGTAATCCACTGAAAACACGGTTGTATAGGAGGTAATGAGGAGGCAAACTTGTACAGGGAAGTAGAGCACTCTGACAAGTGTTAGGGCAAAAATTCACATTTGGAACCTAATTAATAAACCATAAACACTAAGTTTTAATTTCAAAAGCTTTAACAGTGTAGAAGAAAATAAATAAGTAATATGGCAGGAAAAGAATATGACCATAGTCTGTGTCTTATTCTCTAGAGTCAACAGCTTAAGACCCACTCAATTGAAACACAGCAATAGGAAGTCATGGGTAATAGTCACAGCAAGGAACCAAGAGCATCAAATCCATATCTGTCTGGAGAAGAAATGTCAAGAATCAGTAAATTTACATAAAATCGCATTCAAAAGACAAAATAAAGTCTACCATGTCAACAAAGGAAAAATAAAATAGGACTAAAAGAGCTTTTATGTTTTCCAGAATGAACTAGTGCTAGAAAAAAGAAATAATATATTATGCATTGACCATTTACTTTTACATTATTGAAACTAAAAGTAAAGGGCTACAAGGTCTGCCCAAGTATAAAAGTAAAAAGGATTTTAGGATCTGATGTATCATAAAGGAGGATAATCACAGAACCAGCAATTATCTGAATGTCCAAGATAAATAAATAAATAACTCTGAAGTACAAACACAATTTGCTTCTTCACTTTTAAAATATACTTTAACAAAAAAATGTGTTTTCCCCTACATTCTGGTTGCTTTGTAGATATCAATTAATTAATATCAACAATACCTTTGCGAATGTGGCTATGTATTTTTTTCTCTGTGGTCTACCAAAGAGAAAACTGTAATACCAATTATGTACATTTATAGAACCATTTTCCTGATAGGGATGCAGGGTACCTTACTATTTTGAAATTATTAAGCAGACATTAATTATAACAATACCTCTGTGAGGAATGTAAACTTACCATAGGTAAGTGTGACAGAAAGTTTAAAACTGAGGAAGAAATTTTATGATGCATTTTATTCTTCCTAAAATCAACCCCGTATAATAGGATAATCCAGGTTGGATGATAAAAACTACAGTAATACCGAGATACTCTCTTGGAAATATGAGGATGTTCCTCAGGTTTGTTTCCTCTTTAAAAATATTAAACAGCAAGCTTCAATAAAGTGTTTAAATTTTCTAATCAAAAGGAAAGGAAAAAAGGGGACACAAAAGTTAAGGAGAATGATAAATATGTAGTAATTCATTTATTTAAAAGTACCTACTTAGTTCTGATGATGATGTGGCCACTATTCCAGGTTTATGGAATATAGAAATGAGCAAAGCAATGGCCTGTCCTCACAGATCTCACATTCCAGAAGAGGAGAAAGACAACAACCACCACAAACAGTAAATAAGTAAAATAACTTTAGCTGAAAAGGGAAATAGTATGAAGCAAATATATGAAGATAAAAAGCAAAGAGTGAGGGTGTTGACATGTGCAGATTGGGACATACAGATAACAGAGATCCAGGTCAAGAAACCAAGAAAACAAAGAAATGTTCCATTAGTGCGAATATTAAATAGCATAACATGCATGAAATGCTCAGCACACAGTAATCCTTCAATATACAATAGGTTTTGTGGTTCTGTTTATTCACTGAAGGTTTCTTTTTCCCTTTGATAACTATTAAGCCTTGAATTAGCGTACATTTATCTATTGAGGGAAACTTCTCCTTATATCCAGGGAAGTACTATCATAACGGTTTTCACTCCTGCCTATATATTAGAATTACAGGAAGCGCTCTTTAAAAGAAAGGTACCATGAAAACCCTCTGTAATTTCTGATATAAGAATTTGAGGTTAGGACTGAGAATCTGTTGTCACTCCTGTGGCCCTGTCTACACAGTGCAAGAAACTGAAACAGCAATTACTTCAGAGACAGACAGATAAAGTTGATGCCCCTAAACAATGCAGCTTAAGGAACAAACACTGGAGTCGGAGCACTCACTATGGCATTCAAAAAATATTAAGGTCCTGTAGACATTTGAAAAACAGATTTGTGGGCCAAATTTGGCCTACAAATTGGCAGTTTGCTATGGCTGCAAAATGCACACTATTTGATTTCACCACGTACAAAGGACCCTAATCCTGGTGATGAAGCTCTGCAAAGGGTCAGGTTTCACTAGGGGACAGCCATAATTTTTCAGCACAGGGTGCAATACCTCTCAACCCTGGGACAGTATCCACTGGGATGCCCATGCCAAGAAGCAATTCTCATTTTTATCAGGTATATAATGATAGCAGAAATTCAGAGAAGACTGAAAGGGACAAACCCGGAGAGGAAATAAGACTACAGCCATTTGATAAATGCTGGTAAACACCTCCACCCAGCTGAGACCCACAAATAAGAAATAACAAAAACTGTATTTTCCCTTTTACACTTAAATATGGAAGTTTTAAAAAGCATGCATGTTTAAATGATGCAAATTTTCTCTTAAAATATGGATGGAAAACAAAATATCGACTTCATTAGACAGCCTCACAAAGATTTTGCTCATCTCTATGTTCAGCTCATGTTTACATGGAAACACAATATGGATGGAATATAAGAAACACAGGAAAACCAGCCAAGAGGAAACAAGCACTTTCACCTTAAATATGATAGAATGCATTTATGTCATTGCTTAATTTGGCTTCATTATTGCTCAGTTGGTTGAATAGTTTACAAAAATCACCACATATACCTTTAACACATGTGCATATAAACACAGGGATTTCTAAACTTTATCTTCTTTTATCATCGCAAATATTGGACTTATTTTTGCACATTAGACAGCTGTGTAAAAGCTAGCATAGCAGCAAAAGTACCACTGAAAATTAAGAGAACTAATCTATTAAACACACACACTACTTTTGCACTGGCTCCTGTTCTACCTTATGTTGAGTTATGTTTCAGTTAGACAACACTCTTGGTTGAAGTGTAACCTTGTGCTCAGGAGCAACGCTATTCTCTGGATCATCTGTTTGTTACTTAAACCATATTTTTGATTTTTTTAAGAGCATGAATAGGAGTAAACTGTTATCAGAGTAGAGAACCAAGAACAGCAGCTGACAGTCAAAAACAATGGGTACCGGTATCTACTCTCACACTTCCCTACAAGGAGAAAAGACCCAAGTATATATAAGTTTTAGTGATGCTGGCAAAAGGAAATAGTGGCCCTGACCTGTCTCCTAGAGCACTAAAAATCTTGCGTTAAGTACCAGTGAAATCATGGAGTATTCTTTTGTTATTCCATCAGTAAAGAAGAGGAGAAACATTCACTCTCCACCATGTAAAGACACTGTCTATTTCACTAGCTTAAATCCCTGCAATTACTCTACAAAAATTATGACTATGGCCAGGATGTTTACTACTGTGCCTCCTGCATACATTGAACACTTGTTTCTAACTCTTTACTTATTTTATTCCCCTTTCTAGGCCATTTATTTAATTTTACACAAAGTCTTACCCACCCATTAAGACTCACTTCATACCCTCTGTTTATTACTATGCAGTCTTCTAACACTACTCTAAAGAGGAAGCATTTCCCTCTCTTTTAAGTCCTATAGAACTTATTTTTAGGTCTCACCTATGGGTACTTACCCTATACCGCCTTGCTGACTAGTATCTATGTGATATGGGATCACTGAAAATCAGCACTTGGAGGGATTACAGGGGTCATCTGATCCAAAGCCTAACCAATGCAGGAAACAATTCACCAACCACTGGCAGATGCTCATCTGAGTTTACTTAGCTTCCCAAACCCTTTTTGTTTCCAAGGATGGGAAGCACACATTTTCCTTATTAGATATAAGTATACTGAACAGAACTTGCTGTAGTGTTGCCTCAGTAAATGTCCACTCAGTGAAGAAAAATATTTTATTTTGAAGTTGAAAAACTCTAGTTTTGTACTAGTTCTTCCTTACACTTAGCTGAAATGTGGCTCTCTGTCATTTTAGCTCATGACAGTTACTGGTGCACTCAGCCTCCTTCCATGCACAATAGAAGTCGCATGCTTCAAGACACATTATACATGACAAGGAGTTTTGTCTTGACCATGCTTGATTTCCGCTTTCATCATCTAACATATTTCCAAGTCCTCTTTTCTTAGGGCCGCTTAAAATTTTGAATATGGTGTTGAGAACAGGGCTCAGTATTTCTCGGAATGCCTAGAGATTATGAAATATCTCTCCACCTGGGACACAGAATAACGCCCAGCACTGTGCCAATAGGCGGATAGTAAGTTCACCCAGCGCAGGTTGAAAATCTGCTTGTGTGACTGGCACAGCCTCAGGGAGCCCGTATCACACCATCCCTAAAAGGTAGATGTATGTTCATTCCCAACAATACTGTAGTCCATGTGAATTTTTGAGATCACTTTCCGGCATTCGAATGACCATGTGATTTTCCTTGTAGTTGTTGCCAACATTTCACAAGAAAATTAAAGGTAAAGGCTGTGGAACCATGAAGGAGGGATAAAGAATGCTGTGCATGTGCATACATGTGTGGAAGGGAGAGACTGAAGCTGCAGGAACAGTAGACAGATCGTAATCCACGCGGAACAGAACAAGTTCAAAGTTGATACATACTGTGCTTTATTTTTCATTCCTTTAACTTTCCCTCTTTCAGGAAATCAAATTTCTCATCAAAGTAGATAGAATAATGGGATGGAGCAGCCACGTTATTGTTTTCTCAGAGGAGATACTCAGTGTTGCTCAGGTCCCAGTTATTAGATACACCTGATTTTCAACATCTTCAGGAAATGCACATTTCTGTTTTTATACCTCTAAACATTGGACAATCTTTTAAGTATAAATATACTTTTTCCACCTTTTCAAACTCTTTAATCATTTGAGAGACTTGAATTCCAGTTTTATTTATTAATTTTCACCATACCCTCATGTCAGAACAAAGAAAGGAAGACAGTTGTGGCAAAGGGTTGAATCGTGATTTTTATATACTACCTACACTTTAGCTAAAGTAAACTATGAGATACATGCATGTTGTTGTCAAAATACTCTTTTAAGTTCATGTATATTTCATAGAGAGAGAGCGGTTCCGTACAAAGGGGCAGGGCAGTGGGCAGGGCGTGGTATCTCTCCTGGGCTGGTGTCCAAGGTACCCAGGAGGAGAAGGCAGTGTTCTGTCCCTTGAAAAGATTGTAACAGTAGAGAAAGGCACATAATCACTTCACTTATTATTATTGTGATTGAAATTAAAGTGTATGAATCAATAAACTTTAGTAAATGAATTCCTCATGATACATGGATGGCTTTCCACTATTTTCCGAAGCTGTTTTTATTGCTTTTGCCCGAAAGGAATTTAAAGAAAAAATTTTTTAAAGACTTTTTCTAAGATCTCACAGCATGCTATGCACTCTGAAATGGATTATGCCCTTAACTATGTATATTATGTGCAAATAATAATGCAGGTTTATCGTGCATGGTGAGCAATGAAGCCCTTTATAACGGAATCAATGGAATTCCTTAATTTTATGACATTGCCACCATGATTCATAAAAAGTGCATAAAGATTCATCATAGAAATGAGAGAAATCTCTCCCATCTTCAATAAGTAAAATCAAAAGCAATATGTACCTAGAGATTAGATCATCTGTCAGTTACAACGCATCATTACAGGTCCTCAAATTATGAATATGTAGTTTTCTGAGTGGCAAATTTCATAGCTGAGGGCGTACAGATTAGTTTCTCAGTTCACAATGAGGTATGTAGAATTGGGGAAGGTTTCAGGCACCTAGGGACTGGATGGAGCATATGGTTCAATGTTACTCATAAAATTTCAATAAGAAGAGGCTCCAGAGCTGGGAGCTGCAATGTGAACAAAAAGAGCACTTTAGGTCCAAATAAGAAATATTTGTCTTGCTTGTCTAGCTCTGTCAATCAACAGCACTTATTGAGCTACCGCTGTGTGTAAATATTCTTCCTTGAAGAAGGCTGCCTCAAAAGGGAAGAAGGTGAGAACCTGTGCCTTCCACCTACTGGGGGAGACAAGATAATACATAAATATGGACTGAGGGCTTATTCTTAATTTGTCATTCCCAGGGTGCACATCCAGATAACTGAAGCACTTCTTTTGAACAGATGCTTGTTTCAGCCATGTTAGCTACACAGCTTGGACATGCAGAGGCCCTTTAAGAAAGGACTGTGACTATCAAAAAAATAATAAAAAGTGATAAAAAAATAAATGATAATACAAGAAAAAGAAAAGAAAAGACTTGCACAGCTAGAGGCTCTGGCATTGCCCTATCATCCCAGCATATTATCAGGACAGCCCCTGGCCAATGACCAAGCAGGGCAGGTGGTACAAGCACCTGGCCATTTCCTACCGTGGGCAACGTTTGTTCTGGGGAACCCAGTTGGGAGATATGCATTGTAGTCTGAGAGCCCCCTATACAGTCTTGCTTCTGCTCTTTTCCTTTCACAGGTGTTACTCACCAATAAGCCCTTCACATGCCTAATTCTATCTGTAAGGTTCTTCCCAAGAACCTAACTTGCAACAGAGGGTGTTTACAATGTATTAATCATTTTATTATGCAATGAAAGCCTGAAAGAGATACTGATGAATGCTACAACATGCATGAACCTTGAAAACATTATGCCAAATGAAACAAGCCAGTCACAAAAGACCACATGCTATCTAATTATTTTTTTCTATTTCAATGTTCTTTTTTTATTGTTGTTCAGTTACAGTTGTCCTACCTTTTTCCCCATTTCTCTCCTTTGCCCTGCCCCTCCACACAGCCCCCACAGTCAACAGCCACCCCATTGTCCTTGCCCATGAGTCCTCTATTCATGTTCCTTGACTTGACCCTTCCCTTCTTTCCTGTGTCAGTTTCCCCTGTCTAATTCAATTTTTATGAAATGTCCAAAATAGGCAAATCTGTAGAGGCAGATAGGTTAGCAATGCCAGGGGATAGGAGAACGAGGAGATGCAAAGTGATTGCAAATGGGTATGGGATTACTTGGGGGTGGGTGGGGTTGAGAAATGCATCCTAAAGTTCAGTGTGGTAATGGTAGCAAAATTCTGTAAATATAATAAAAGTCACTGAATTGTATACTTTAAATAAGCCTATTTTTGCACATATAAATTATTTCAATAAAGCTATTACATATTTTTACATATTAAAATATTTTATGTACTTTCCTCTTTTCTTGAAAAGCCTATAACCCTGACAGTGGCCCCAGTGGTAAGCTCTGGGAGCGGGCACATGCCCACTTGTTACAGACAGTGGTCACTTGCTGACCTATGAACACAGGGCAGCCTAACTCTTCCATTTGGAAGGGCTGCAATGAAACCAAATAACCAAATCTGTAAAATCATTAAACTAAAGATGCATATAGTTTAAAGGTTTTAACCTGAAGTTGGACAGAGTGAAAGCCAAGGCTCTCTGAGAGAGTACTCTCTCGTTCTTTAGAAGTTTACTTTTCTGTTACTTTTGTGGTTAGGATAGCAAAGGGCAACCAGAATCCACGTGTTTGTAGATGTTTATATAAGTATGTACCTGCAACAAGAGAGTATATGAGATTTTTTGTCTTAGTGCCAAATTGTCAAATATGTTAAATACTATACTTTTAAAAGAGCACACACAGTCTATGAGCCACCTAAATAAAGTAAGGATGCGGCATGAGTTTACTATAAGGAGGCAAAACAGGCCTTGCTATGGTCAGCCATCATTTCGTCTCCTATGTAGCAACTATGAAAGGACAGGGCTGTTGTCAAAGACTGCTGTCTTGTGAGGAATCCGTGTTCATAATGAGGGGCTGCTGTCTCTTCTTGAAGCCAAAAGTACGACATGGAGGCGATACTGAGGGAATATATGGGGTGCCTTCAAAAAAGGGATTCAGGCATTACATTTCCTGATTAGGTATCTGTTTGGGCAGCAAACAAGTAAATCTATCTCAGAGGCTGGCTAAACAGTGTGAAAGAAGACTGGAGGGAGATAGTAGAAGATAGGGCACACCAGTGGGTCAACCTATATTTCCACCCTTTGTCATGGCAAGGAGGTATGGATTTCTGGTGGACCACAGAAGGTAGCTAGAGTTGTGCCTATATGTTGCATTCCATAAAAGAGTTGTACCTATATGTTGCATTCCAT
>PVKU01016385.1:0-14834 GCA_004027475.1 Anoura caudifer | reverse complement strand
TTTAAGTAACTCAGGTCTAAAAAGATTTCAGAAATAGGAAGACAAGATAAAACCAAACACAAATAAATAAATTTTACAAATACTGAGAAAACCTATGCGTATTTTGCATAAAAATAACATCAAATTTGAGAACAGGGGTCCACAGAGCAGGGTAGCTGCTATGGGCTTTCACGGGATAAAGTGGGAAGAGTGTCTCTGGTCCTTACCTAGTATTGAGAGCGTAAATATAACTTGATTTCTTCCATGGACTGGAAATAGGCCAAGTAACTATAATTATTACTGTGAAACTGCAAAAAGGGAAACCTCATTAAAGTGGAGTTGGGGGGTCAGTGGGGGTGCTGTTACATAGCACCACCTGGGGTCAATTACAGGAAAGATTGTCGCAGGTCCCAACATGAAGATGTACCATGTGTCTCCCAGGAGAAACCGACTCCCCAGCAACTCAGCCAGAGAGAAACCGTGGTCACCCTGAACTGAGGATTTTCTGCACTGCATTTTTGTTTGAAATGACCCCTCCCAACTTCCTCCTTTCTCCTTGTAAAATAACGTTCCTTTCCTTTACTTGTGGAGCTTGCCTATGATTTTTGCTACAGCTTGCTTGTCCTAAATTGCAATTTTTTTACTTTTTCTGAATAAACTCCTTATCTGCTTGTAAAATAACTGACTGCTATATTTTTAAGGTCAACATAATTTGATGGCCTGTATGGGGATCCAGAGGACTCCTGACATCTCTGAGGCTGATGAGCTAGTAGGTGCAGTGTCCTTGCTCTGAAAGACTCGGGGAAGGATCCTTTGGTACAGACTCTCCGGTGATCGTTTTGAGAATAGCCATCCAGAAATAACATCCTCATACCCTCTGATCGAGAAATTTCACTTTTTAAGAATTTCCCCTAGTATTCCTGACCTGGTAGGTCAGTTGATTAGAGTTTCCTGCCTATATGCCAAGGTGGTCAATTCATTCTCCAGTCAGGGCACATACAAGAAGCAACCAATGAATGGATATATAAGCAGAAAACTCTCTTTCAAATTAATAAATTAAAAGAAAAGCATAAAATTTCCCTCCCAGTTATGCTTCCCTGTGTATGAAATGAAGTATGTTTAATATATTTTATCCAATATTTATATAATAACAGATACAATTTTAAAGTTTTCAGTAGAAGAGAATTTGTTTAATTATGGTTTGCACAGACTGTGAAATATTATGGAACATTAAAAATGGGTGAGGATATATGGTGTTTCATTAAAGAAGCAGAACCTAGTAAGTTGTTTCTAATGGATTTTAACAGAGAATAGTTTCTAAGTAATGTTATGTGAGAAAAGTATCCTGCAAAACAAACTGTGTTAAAAAACCCCAGGCAGAAGATGTGTGTTGAAAGGAGATGCAGGGAGTAGCCACAGGGGTCAGGGTCTGGGCAACGTGCAGGGGAAAACTTGCTTTCCCTTCACGTCATTTGGAACATTGTGTCATTTGTTTTCTCCTTTACCTAAAATAAGCCTATCTGTAAATATTTTTTGTAGATAAAAGAATGGATGAGAAGTAGTTGGTTATATATGTATGTATTTAAAAATGACTCAATAAAAATTCTGCACACCCTCATTAAATCCAGGGGTGCATGCTGCCTTCCTTATTGGAATAGCACTTTGACCACCCAAAGTGTCCAATTTGCATCCAAAACTGCATTCCAGCAGGAACATTTTCCACAGTGCAAAATACACTGTGTCACACAGTTACTGTTTGTTTGAGAGTTGAAAACCATTTGTTATGAAAACAATGAATTCTATATTTAAGTACTGGATCCAAGGTTATTTATAGAAATGCTATTAAGAATATTACAAGCCCTGACTAGTTTATTTCGGCTTCTCTGTCTGGCATCTGGCAACTAGGGTTGACTGTCCAGCTCCAACTCTGGAGTCTGGCTGTGGGGTGTTGGTTACAGATCTGGGTCCTGTCTCTGAGGTCTGCGGCCTGGGTTTGAATCTATCTGGCTATGGGTCTTGGATCTGCGGTCTCCTTGGGTGTGGCTTTGGGGTCTCTGGGTTTATGTGTGGGGTCCATGTGCATTTCTATAAATTTATAGGCATTGGCTCCAAGTCAATGCCAAGGGGAATCCCACAGTTGGGGTGTGGTGAAGAAGGAAACTAGTGCAAATACCTCAATTTTAATACACAATGGCTGTGAGTACAGAAGGGTTGTTAAGAAGCTCAGTATTGTTATAGGCAGATTATGAAGCAGCACACTGTGTATCAACTCATTTGTGTTGCTTTTTAGTTACATAGCATCAGGCCTATGAGGAGGCCCTGAAATGAGGCAGCCCTGGGGCAAACTCCCTCTCCTGCTGTGCTGCTTAGGGCTTCTCTGCTCATTTACATGACTCTGGTCTAGACCTTCATTTCCTCTTTGCTTAGCTGCATTTGCACATGAAGAAGTGAAAATAGGAAAGAAAAAAAGAAGTGAAAATTGGGAAAGGAGCCCCTCTGAACAAAGCTCAGGCTGGGGGAGCAAAGAAAAGATACCCCAACAGACTAGATTATTATTATTTTTAAATTATGTTGTTTTCTCCTGCAGAACTTTTTAAGCCCAAACTGAGACAGAATTTTTTTTTGTTGCCACTTACTTAAATTAAGTAGAAAAATAAAAATAATGGAAAATTCTATCCAAATAGGTAATAACTGCTATTATGTTAAGTATATATGCTTCTGAGCAAGGTGGGGGTGTGTGGTGTGGGATGGGTGGAGGAGGGCAAAAGGGAAAAATTGGGAAATTATAATAGAATAACAATAAAAAATCATTTCATGAAAAAAAAAAGTAGATACCCTTGCAGACATCACTACTTGCACATTTTTATCCTTCCACTTTCTCTGGATTTAACTTATTATTCTGGGTTTGTAATCTGATGCAAAATTTGTAAATTTTCAGGCTTTGTCCCTAATGTGTGGATTTATCAATACATTTTTCCCAGAGTGTTTTTTATGTACCATTTTTATTATCATTCAGTTCAAAATATTTTTTAACTGCAATTGTAATTTAATTTGCGAGTTATTTAGAAGTGTATTTTATAATTTTTAAATATAAGGACTTTCTAGTTATCTTTTATTACTGATTGCTAGATTAGCTGCAATGAGAGCAAGAAACATACTTTATATAATTTCAACCCTTTGATTTTTGTTTTTGAAACTTACTCCATAGTGCAATATGGTCAATGAAAAAAACAAAAGGTCCTAGCGTGGCTCTCTGCTGCCATCTCTTGTTCATTTTGGGAATAAGACCTTAGTGCAGGTCAACCAGGAGAGGTTGGTTCCAGTGGAAGGTCAATGACTGTTGATGGCAATGGTATTTAGAAGTGTATTTTAAAATGTGTAAATGTATGGACTGTCCAGTTACCTTGTGATTGGTTTCCAGGTTATGGCAAAGGAAGCAATAAATGTGTTTTATGTGCCATTTGTTGTAACTTGCTGTATACCGTAATAGAATCGGGTTTTTAGAAGTTCCTAGTGTGCTGGAAAATCATTTGTTATTTGCTTTGTTTGTGGCAGCTTCCTTAATCAATGAGGAAAGTAAACTTTATTTAAAATAGATTTTCACCCAAGAGGCTAAAAGAATAAAACCTCTGCCATTTTACATGTAAAAATCGAACGAACCTTTTGGCCAAGCCACTAATAACTTGTCCCAAGTGTGCGTCTCTGCTGCCATCTCGTGGGCATTTTGGGAAATAACATCTTAGTACAGGTCAGCAGGAAAAGTGGTTGATTACGGTGGAGATCAGTGACTGTTGATTTTTTTTAAAGACTGCTTTGAGGTACAAGTCTCAGGTCCCAATGGCAGTGATCAGTTCCTTGGGACCACTTTTCATGAGCACATCATCTAGACCAGACACCGGATTTGGGAGTGCACCACTGGCTCTTTTCTTAGATTATATCATTAAATTACTCTCTATGTATACAAAAGAGTAATTTATTTCTGCATGTTATTTACCACAGAATTTACTAAGTTGTATTATTTATAATAACTTTAAGTTGATATTCACGAGTTGTCAAGGTAAATAAGATATGCAATGATAAAATTACATTAGCTTAGCTGTATAAAGCATGAAAAAATAGTTAAAGATTGGAATTAAAGATGAAGATATGAAGAATTAAAAATGTGTTAGTTATAAGTTGATTAAGAATTAAATAAAATAGTAAAATGATTCTTAGGATTGTAAATGAGTTCAGGACCTGGAGCAGTGGTGTTGTAGAAATCAGAAGTATTTTGTAAGTAGAATTGTGCCCCTCGTAGGTTATCTGAGGAACTCACAATATGGCAAATGTCCACATTTTCAAAAAGGAGAAAGTTTCATGGTGAATTTTGGAATTTAAAAGCATAAGATTGTAGATTCTAAGTAATTTTAAGAAACAATTATTGAAGAGTGATATATGGGCAATGAAAAGAGACAGTGACCCTCAGTGCTGTGGTTTATCAGAGTGTAGTGCAGTCTCTTAAGGTGTCACATTTTCCTTGGCTTCTGAGCTTTTGTGGGTGTCTTCTTAGCTAAGGATATTCCTCCCTAGTGTTTGCAAGATGGCTTATTTATTATTTATTTATTCTTTAGCTCTCAGCCTCCAGGCTGCCTGTCCAGAGAGAGGTGTGATTTGAGATCTAGGGTGCAAAGTCACATGCTCTTTGTATTCTAATTGACTGTTCATCCTGCTCCATATAGAGTAGGTTTTCTCATTGCTATGGATAATTCTTTCTCTTCAGAGATTTTTCTCTGCATTGTAGGTGCTTATTAGCAATTGTTACCTCTGTTCAGTGTGTGCCAGTAACTCCCACCTTAACCCCACCCCAAGGACAATCTGAAAGGTCTCCATACAATGTGCTAAATGTCCCCTTGGTGGGAAAAGTCAACCTAAGGTTGAAAACTACTGATCTTGAAGCTGTGATCATCTTTTGAACCTGAATGATCTGGCCTTGGTAATAAGTGTTTTCACTATCATTCCATGCAACTTATTTTCTATCTCCAATTGTGAATTATTTTGGGGTGGTTATTTAGAAGTGCATTTCATAATTTATAAATGCAAGTGCTTCCTAGTTATGATGTTACTGATTTCTTGATTAATGGCAGTGAGGGCAAGAAATACACATAAATTTCAGTCCTTTGAAGTTTGCTGGAACTTGCTTTATATCACAATATGGTCAGTTTTTAAAAAAGTTTCCAGGGTGCCTGGAAAGCATCTATAATTTGCAGTTTTGGGGTATGGTGAAGTACTTACACACATTTGCTTCTCACGTTATTTAATTTATATTTTTACTATTTCTTGTGGGCTTCATTAGCTCTGAAACAGAGTATGAATGATAGAGGTTGGTTAAATCTCCTATTATGAGTATTAATTTGTGTATTTTTTCATGTAGCTCTGTTCTATATAACTTTATGACATTAAGTGAATAAAAATTTGGAACTGGTACATTGAATTTACTGATGTGAAGTACTCCTTTTTGCTTGTACTAGTGTTTTATTTTTTGTCTTCAATTCTACTATATGTTATATAATTTTCATTTAGTTAATACTTGTATATTTTTCCCATTCTTTCACTTTAGATCTTAGTATGTTTTAGATAGCTCTCAGTGTTTTATATTAGTTATGAGTGGCTATTAAAATCAATTAAAGAATTGATTTTGGCCGAGGATGTATGTAGGCCTAATTTTTTCCAATCTAGTTGTTTAGTACCTTTTATCATATCACAAACATTTTCCCACAGATCTAAGGAAAGATCTTTATCATAGAAAATTTCCATCTGATTTAGCATTTATTATTGGACTTCGTATTCTGTCCCATCAATTTGTCTATTCAAAGGCTATTACCCCACTGTTTAGATTAGTGTGGGTTTATAACATAATACATAGTTATGTTTTATGTTTGCTTGGGCTAGGTTCTATTTTTCATTTTGCTTTTCCAGAATTCTCTTTTCTTTCCTCATTTTAACAAATGAACTGAAAATGAGTTTTAGTTTTAAAATGCTGATATCTTAAACTGTATCACATTCAATTTATAAGCAACTTTAGGACCTTGACATTCTTACGTTTTTTTTTTCATGGAAACTCTAGTTCTAAGAAAAATGTGACCTCTGGGAGCTGTTAGCACCCTTCCTTATGCTTATGCAGATGCAGATGTTTGGCCTGTTGTCATCTTGAGTCTCGCTGGACTCGCACACATTGGGTCCACAGGAATTTTGTGCTCCCGGGCCATTGTGGACATTATGTGGGAATGGGTGGCCAGGAATGACCAACATTGTGCATGTCCATTATGCCATCAGACTTCACAAACAAAACTTTAAAGATAAAATAAGTACTAATTTCAAGATGGTGTCAGTGATGTATGAAGCCCTGTGGGGCCCAGGTATAAGGAAAGTGCATTACAGAAGCTGCTGTGTTGCAGGCTTCACGAATGCCATACGCAGATTGGGTCTATCTGTCAAAGGAGAAATTGGGTTCTTCTTGCCAACAAAAAAAGAGAGTACAGATCAGCACGTGTATTAGCATGCAAACAGGGTTTATTAGTGATATAGTCTCATGGAAGAGGACAGGTTTTGCTGAGGTGGGGGGAAAAGGCAAGAGCTTGGGTGGCAAGAGAACCAGGTCCTTTGTCCTGAGGTCTTCATAAAACATAGTGGCCGTAGGAAAGCTATTAGCCAGATTTATTTTATGGGTCCTTTCCTCAAGTGCTGTGGACCCCCTCTCATCTTCTAGGCCTTGGAATGAATACAATTTGAAAACCTTTGTTTCCCAGATAGTGGAAATGATACCTAGACTTTCAACGTATCAGCATGCTGTTTCTTGTGATGCTGGATCATCTGGCAATAGAACTGGACCAGGCTCAGGATGGCTGAGTTAGTGGGTGAGACATGTCTTCCTCATCCTCCCTGCCTTGACTTGCCATCCATCCCCACATACCAGTGCAGGCAGATGCTGTTCCCAGTGTCAGTTCTCAGCAAAGGGTGGCCAAGGGTCTTGTTTCACAGGTCACTCTCAGTACCACCTGCCTGTGTCGAGGAGGCTCTGAGCGTGCACATGCTCAGTGGGAAGGGGGTGACCTGCGGGAAGTGCATCCCTCATCTCAGGCTTCGTTCTTAGGGCAGCAGTCTATGTGGAGAAAGCAGTGATGTCTGCTCAAATTCTGAATTTGGCTACAGACACCTACCCTGTCCTTATTTTCCTTTGTCCAGCATTAAAGACCCGGACTGAAGGCTGTTCAGCAGGACTTGTGATCTCAGTGATCCTCTTGCCAGATTCTGTCTGTGCTGCCTCAACTTTGTATGTCAAATCAAAAGGCTGGAGTCCCCATTTACCTTGCACACACTAGGAAGCAGGCAGAAAGAAGTTGAGAATCTTATTTTAGGTCACACAGCTGGAGAAGGCAGAGCTGAGACTCACATCCACTATGGACTGATGTGGAATCTGTATGCTGTACACCAGGAAATGCTGATCCTGAAGGGGCAGCAAGGACAGTGAGGAAGACAAGGTACGCAGACTGAGCCAGCCTCACATCCATGCACAAGAGTACATTTCTCCCTGCTGTTCACTTCTGAGGCTCCAGAGGTTGTAGGAAACTAGAAGAGCCAAGAGAAGCCAAGGGAGGAGGGTAGGGGAGCCTATTAGGAGAAAAGACCTCACTTTGCAGGAGTCCAGGGAATTCCATTCCCTGATGCATCTGTCTCAAATCCCTCTCTCTGGGCAGTAACCAAAGTAGATTGACTAAAGACTTATGCATTTGCAGGAGATGAATTTCTGTGGCTGAGAGTATGAGTTCTTTGTGGCTCTTCTGGAATGCTCTGCTTTCAGTGATGGGAATGAGGGATGTAGGCATCATATTTGTATGGAGACAAAACATTTTAGAATAGGATGTCAAAAAGCCATGAAGGAGATTGGTGCTGACATCTCCATATCACTATTGGAACTGTTTGTCCATTTCATCTCTTGCCATGAAACTGGAGGGTTTGTTTAACCAGTTCCTTGTATAGTAATTGCAATCTTGGGGAGAGTAAGGGGCCACAGACTTCCTATGGCTATTGATATGCAACTTAATGCTAATGACTCACTGAGTCCACCTGCAAACAGAGATTCTACCCTGAGTGTGTCCTTTGGTGTCTCATGAGACTTGACTTCCATGTAAAGCCTCTCCCACATTCCTCGCAAACATAGGGCTTTTCCCCTGAGTGTGTCCTCTGGTGTGTGATGAGATGTGACTTCCGGGCAAAATCTCGCTCACACTCCCTGCAAACATAGGGCTTCTCCCCTGAGTGTGTCCTCTGGTGTGCGATGAGATACAACTTCTGGGTAAAACCTCGCCCACACTCCCTGCAAACATAGGGCTTCTCCCCAGAGTGTGTTCTATGGTGTGTGATGAGATGTGACTTCCGGGCAAAACCTCGCTCACACTCCCTGCAAACATAGGGCTTCTCCCCTGAGTGTGTCCTATGGTGTCTGATGAGATGTGACTTATGTGTAAAGCTTCGCCCACACTCCCTGCAAACATAGGGCTTTTCCCCTGAATGTGTCCTATGGTGTGTGATGAGATTTGATCTGCATGTAAAGCCTCTCCCACACTCCCTGCAAACATAGGGCTTCTGCCCTGAGTGTGTCCTATGGTGTATGATGAGATGTGACTTCCGGGCAAAACCTCGCTTACACTCCCTACAAACATAGGGGTTCTCCCCTGAGTGTGTCCTATGGTGTGTGATGAGATTTGACCTGCATGTAAAGCTCCTCCCACACTCCCTGCAAACATAGGGCTTTTCCCCTGAGTGTGTCCTCTGGTGTGTGATGAGATGCGACTTCTGGGTAAAACCTTGCCCACACTCCCTGCAAACATAGGGCTTCTCCCCTGAGTGTGTCTTATGGTGTCTGTTGAGACCTGACTGGCATGTAAAGCCCCTCCCACACTCCCTGCAAACATAGGGCTTTTCCCCTGAGTGTGTCCTCTGGTGTGCGATGAGATACAACTTCTGGGTAAAACCTCGCCCACACTCCCTGCAAACACAGGGCTTCTCCCCTGAGTGTGTCCTATGGTGTGTGATAAGACTTGACCTGCATGTAAAGTATTTCCCACACTGTCTGCAAACATATGGCTTCCCCACTGAGTGTGCCCTCTGGCTTCTGATGAGATGTGACTTGTCACTGAAGAGTTGCCAACAACCTCCATGCTTGATTGTTATAATTCCTGACATTCCTACTTTAACAAATAACTTGCCTGTACCCTCTGGACTCTCTTTCTGGCCTCTGCGGGGCTCTTCCTCCATCGTTCTCTCACATTCACTAGAGCTTGTCATTTGTTCTTTGGAAGCCTGGAAAAAGGGTCTTGAGATTCTCTTCTGAGTGATCCTTCTAAGCAAAGGTTTGGACCTTTCTTTGACCTCTTGACCTTCAGCTTTATCATTCCAGTTGTGTGTATTACTACGTTGGTGCTGCTGATTCTGATCCTCTGGGCAGGGTTCCTCTGCTTGGAGGTGTTTTCTTGCAGAAGTTCCCAGGAGAGCCTGAGAGGGATGACTGAGTTTCACGTGTTGTCTGAGGAATTTCTGACTGGAGAAGGCCAGAGAGCAGGAGGGACATGGATGCACCTCTGGCTTTGGTTCCACTGAAAGAGAAAGGTTTGGTCAGGGCAGATGTTGATGACAATGCCTGGGCCGTATGATTAGTTTCCTGGTAAGACCTGCCCCATGAATCATTCTTACTGCGATGACAATGCAAGCCCTTTCTCCCACAAAGTGTCCACTCACAGTCTATTTTCCTTTTTATTTTTATGCAGTGCATCTTCCTCAGAAATCCAGAAAGCCGACATCAAGGACCTTTTCTAATAATGCCCAGACTAGGGGCTTTGAAGGAGCATGAGAGGCCACTTCACTCCCTGGGTGGATGGAACTGCAGTGAGCTTTCCCTTCTATCAGCATCTTCTAAGTCATGTTAAAGAGGAAAACCACAGGCCCCAACTAGGAGGTGCTTCTCTCTGGTTTCCAAAATAGTAAAATAAAATGTCCTTCCTGCCCTTGCTCGTGCAGCTCAGTGGATTGAGTGGCAGCCTGCGAAGCAGAGTCATAGGTTTGATTCTCAGTCAGGGTGTATGCCTGGGTTGTGGGCTGGGTCTCCAGTAGGGGGCCTGTGAGAGGCAACCACACATGGATGTTTCCTTCTCTTTCTTCCATTTCCCATCTTAAAATAAATAAATAAAATCTTAAAAAAATCCTTCCTCAAGCCTCACACCAGATATTTATGTTTCATTTCATTCAGTGTTAGCCCATTTCAAACACAGTGAGAAGTCCTGTTTCAAAATTTTTCTCCAACCACACGTCTTACACACCTGACTCCTGTTCCTCTCTGGCCAACCCACCATGCTCTCTCACTTGGAGAATAAATAATCTCTGAGGGGATTCCCTACTGGAGGTTATTTTCTAAAAATTAGTAAGGCATAATCAGAGCAGAAAACACACTAATCAAAGCTGATGACTGCAACTTTCACTCAGGAAAGTTCCCAAGTGTCTCAACTCAGATCTTCAACACTGCATTTCCGGGCTGCTAAGCATCTATCTGATCTCCGTTCTTACCCTGTATGCTGAGATGAGACCTGAGTGACCCTCAGCCAATCCAACGCCCCACCCTCTTTTCTTCCCTGCACTATCTGCTCCCTCGGTCTGGGATCCTTTGCTTGCAGTATTGTTGTAAATGTAGTCCCCTGAGAGCCCTTCCTGACCATCTGCCACACCGCACCTCCCTTCACACTGATCTCTGGGCATTTGTCCTGGATTAGTTTACTCCAAAGCACTAACCGCCGTGTGGTGTTATGTACATGGAAACACATGTGCCTGGGTTTCCTTCCTTTACTTGTCAGCTCCTCAAGAGCGGTGATTCTTATCCTCATGTTAATCTGTATTTCCAGGTCCCAGGATGCTGTGCGCCACAGAGTAGGATCTCACATGATAATTCACTGAAATGATGAACAAATGTGCCCTGCCTGAATGGTGTTGCTAGGTGGGTGGGTGTTGTCCCCAAACTGAAAGGTTACAAGTTCGATTCCCAGCCAGGGCACATGCCAGGGTGTGGGCCGGTTGGGGGTGTGTGAGAGAACTGATTAATGTGTTTCTTGCACACTGACTTTTTTCTCTCTCCTTCCACTCTCTGTAAAAATAAATAAAATCTTTAAAAAAATGTATCTTATTTATTTCTCTTCAGAAAAGGGGGAAGGGAGGGAGGGAAGACAGAAATATAAATGTGTGGTTGCCTCTCATGAGTACTCTACTGGGGACCTGGCCCCAAACCCAGGCATGTGCCCCAACTGGGAATCAAACTGGTGACCCTTTGGTTCATAGGCTGGCACTGAATCCATTGAACTACATCAGCCAGGACAAAATCTTTAAAAAATAATAAATGCCTAAAATAAAAACATTTTATTTAGAAGTATGGAGGAAAATTAAGCAGAAACAGCTATAAAAGTGTCAGAAAAACTGCCTTGGTGACAGAGCTGGTTAGTGCTTGAAAATTTTTCTTTTTAGCCTCTCAGCCTTTCAGCACTATTTGCAGTTGTGTACTTTGTGCATGAAATATTTTAAAAATAAAAAATATTAAAATTTTGCCCAAGAGTCAAAGGTATATGAATGCATTGTGAATTTCTAAAGCATCTGATTTGAAACCTCACTGACTTTACATGGATTTTACTCTACTTAAGAGTTGGATCATGAACATTTCTATGAAGAATTCTTTTTTCTTTCTGTTTTGAAACAGTGGTGCTCACCTCTCTTGGCTGCAAGCTCTCTTTTCCACTTGCTCCCCCACTTGCTGGCCAGCCCCTGGCCATACTCATCCCCATACCAGACCAGCAGCTCACAGCCTGGGCTGACGACCCGGCAGGTTCGGTAGAAAATCTGCCCGTGGTATTGAAAGGCCACCAGGTTCCGCTCTTCATCATCCCGGGCACAGTTCACATACCTGGGATTGAGGCAGATGAAGGGAAAGAAAACCACAGTGGTGAGTTTCCACTAACTGCTACATCCATCCATGTCCAGCTCCTCACTGATTCTTAAGGTTCTCAGGCTCTGATGTTGCCCGCTGCCCCTAGTGCTCCCGGAGAACTTTTGGCTCATTTTCTGAGCATCTGTCAGCATGTCATGTGAATGCCTATCTCCAAGTCCTGCTTGCAGTGCTAATGCTGCCTGATACCATTTTGTAAAATCCAGTTCCAAACAGCTTCTGCTCGAATTAGCCATATCTGTGATATCTGGCTTGTCTAAACTGTAAATCAAGTTGTTTCATACTACCGAACCTGGTACTTGATCTCTAGGGCTCTGCTTCTAAATCAGCTCACTAATTATCCAGCACTCAGCCCACATCTGTTTTCTCTTGAGAGGCCTTTCTCCAACCCCCCCTACACTTTATTTAGGATACCATTCACTTGCCTGCCCAAGGTTACAATAGAAAATTGGAGGTCTTTTTGTCTTAGTAAAATAAAAGAGAACAGTAGCAGTTGATTCACATCGTTAACCTTGATAAAAGAGAGCCCCTCTCAGGAAAGGGGCCCATGACCATTCCTCTGCAGGCCTCAGAGCCCTTAAGTTAGGCTGGGATGGTTTGCTGCCTTCACAGGTTTAGGTCATCTTTGGTCTGTGGTATCTTGATACTGTGCACTTCTTAGAAATTATAGTTAAATACTTCTAAAAGCAATTGTTTTATGTCTGTCTTTAAGAAGTCCTTCATAAGGACATGGGTTGTGTGATCTGTTTAAGTAATGTATTCCTTTGCCTAACTGGAATATAGTAAGTGCTTAACTAATGTTCATTTGATACATTAAAGTGTAATCCAGTGTCCCTGGTGAATCTAGGCTCTTCAAGGTCTTTCCTGTGCCCACATTGTGTCTAGGAGAGAGCTTTATATTTTGAGGACATATGCTGTACTTTTTTCTAAATGTCACCTGAAATGAAAGAACATTGTTTGGAGAAAAAGAGTGAAAAATGGATGAAGGGAGACCACTGAGGGAGGCATCATGAGAGGGAAAGATATATGGGCTTGTGGGGGATGAGAGTCCCCTCTGGCACCCAGAGACCTGTTTGACCTCACCTCATCCAGTTGGCCCAGGATTTGTCCTTTCCATCCACATACTCATAGCAGTTTCTCCCCTTGGCAATCTGTGTTGCAGAAAAGAAGTTAAAGACCTTTTACTTTTTTTTGTGGGGAGGTAATAGTCAGGAGAATTATTTTACCCTACTGTCATCAAAGCTCTTCTAACCTACATGGGGATTCAACTGCCAGTTGTGACCGCATATTTTTCTTATTCATCATGTACACAGCTGAGTCTACTTGTCCAATCAGAGCAGGAGCCCCACAAAAGGGAGGAGCCACTCCTTTGTGTCTGCACCACTTTGCTCCTGCTTACCTTCTGATCCTTAAACAGGAGCTGTGTTCCTGTAAAGTCCAGTCAGTTACACAGAGCTAAACATATTGTCCCCTCCATGTCTAGCATGTAGGAGGTAAGGTCCCTCCAAGCCTCAGAAGGAATGTTGGGAAGCCAGAGGACAGTGGAAGAGGTAAAGACTTCTCACCAGCCAGGAGTATCTGCTCTTGGCTGCCTCTTCATCTTCTGTGATGTGTCCTTCATAAGGTCCAAAGTGCAGACCCACAGGCAAGTCAGCTGCCTCATTCCACACTCCAAGCCCAGCCTCAGGGATGCTGGATGGCCCGATTCTCAACCCAGGGGGCAGGGTGAGGGCTGAGCGGTGGGGATGCCCCTTGTCCACTGCACTGTCCTTTACAAATGTAGGGGGCCCATGCACAGCACAGCTGTCGATGAAGAAGTTCTGACACTTCTCACAATCTGGAAGCAAGAGCAACAGGGGTTAGGGAAGGTATAGTGCATGTTCCTGGACAGAAAGAGCTTCAGAGGGAGTCCCGCGCTGACATCATTGAGACTCAATCCTGTACTCCAGGTCACTAGAAGAAGGTAACAATTTAGGGACCACAGGACTGGATGAAATTATTGTATCATAACATGCTTCTTAGTGAGGGTCACTTACAAAGGTAGCCATCATCCTGGGGCTCGTTGATCTCTAGGTACACATAGCCCTTTCCTTCTCGTAGGCTGCACATCTTCACATCCATCTCCTTTCTCCTGAGTTCTAAGTTGGAGAAGGCCAGGTGAGCAAGGTTGGTGGGGTGTGGAGTGTTAGTTCCCAGTTTGTCAGATAACACACAATCTCCTCCCATCAAATTATTACCTGTCCTTTTTCATACTCTAGTATTTTACTCTGTGAACTATTGGTTGAGAAGACTAAGACTCCACACTAACTACAGATGACTGATTCAATTTTCATTTCTAGATCTTCCCATTACCTGGTTTAATTTGCCAACCTGTAATCACTCATGAAACATTTACTGAGTGCACATTATGTTTTAGGCATTGACTAAAGGCCTGGGCACACAACACCAATAAAGTGTGGTTGCTATTATCACAGATGGTTTTATTGGACAACTTGCATGTGCCACCTGTTTTAAATTTAATTTAATGTTTTCAAACAATATATGAGTGATGTATCCTTATCTTCACTTTACACACTAGCATTCAGGAGCTCCGATAATTTACATGATTTGCCCAAAGCTCCAGTGCTAACTATAGTCTCAGTTTAGCCCAGCTTAAATCCAGGCCTATTCAAAGTCTGCCTGACAACCTAGGCCATACTTCTGAGCCCTTCCACAGGACTTAGAGGAACTAAAGTTTCTAAATTATTTTCTCTTATCTGATTTTCATCTAGTGTGCTATCCGAAGGCACATGCTTCTCCAGGAGAGGACACTGGTTTCTGGGCATGCTCTGAGTCCCTT
>PVKU01016384.1:0-14816 GCA_004027475.1 Anoura caudifer | reverse complement strand
TGTGAAGGTTAGGGGGAAAATTCATGCAAGAAAAATTGAAGTGTGTGAATCCAGGGCTAAGTGTGTGACATAAATCTCTTCTTTGTGATTTCAGCCTAGGTATAAGTGACCCCAGAAGTAGTTAGAATGGGTTCTGGGCAACCTCACTAATGTGGATGGGGGTTGTGTGAGGGTGCGGGTCAGGGATGATTGGGTTAGTGAGCAGAAAGGCTGTTGATTCCACATTATACCATGTAAGGCCAAAGTAAGGTAAGCAAAATGGGCCTGGCCAGACTGAGCTGCTCTTGCCTTACTCCTGTCCTGCCTCAGCCCTGCCCTTGACTCTTCCTTTATTAGCATCCCTGCCTCTGTATGGATTGAATACACACACCAGTGCTAAGTATGGGTCCTCAGATTCTTTTTTGCAAGCACTCATTCATTCATTTATTCATATATACATTCAAGCAGTATTTGATCACCTACTTTGTTTCTGATGGCATGCAAGTGACTGGGAATGTTGTGGTGAGCCAGGCACACCGCAGCAAGGCCTAGTCCTTGCTCTCACAGAGATTAGATTACAGCCCACGAATGGCCAAGGATCTTCTCACCACAGACAATCAAAGTGGCTGAAATCAAGGTGGGTTGGATTGTTATTTTTGGTTTCTGGGAAGAAAGTATTTTGTATACCAGATGAATGGAACAGCGTAAGCGAGATTGCTACTAGTTAGTATGTAACCTTTCCGGGTTGGCTTTTTTTCACTTGGCATTAATCTCCTGTGTCTGTCATGTGAATTAATAGTGTGTTTCTTTTTATCATTGAATAGCATTCCATGGTATGATGTATCACAATTTGACTATTCACTCATTGAAGGACATCTGGGTTGTTTCCTTTCTGTTTGGCTATTATAAATAAAGTGCTATAACAGTTTTGTGTGAACTTAAGTTTTCATATTTTTTTTCATTTATCAACTGAACAATTTATTCCTTTTGAAAACAATTTTAATAATACCAAGATGCTCCCTGACTGGTGTGGTTCAGTGGGTTTAGTGTCATCCCACAAGCCAGAGGGTCACTGGTTCAATTCTCAATCAGGGCACATGCCTGGGTTTCAGGCCAGGTCCCTGGTAGGGGGTGTGTGAGAGGCAACCTATTGAGGTTTCTGTCATGCATCAATGATTCTCTCCCTCTTTCCTTCCCTTCATCTCTCTCTAAAAATAAATAAGATAAAATCTTTAAAAAAAGTAATGCCAAGGTTTGACTTCACAGTTATAAGGTAGCAAAAATATAATATAATATATGTAATGGTACTAATTTTTTAAAAGGCAACCCTGCTCAGGTATCATCCAAAATGTAATCACATTCAGAAAAAAATTAAAACAAGATTTGAGACACATGCATATAAAACACACATACACACACCAACATGAACAGTGTATACTTTCATCTGAGGGGGGATGTGCAATGATTTTTTAAAAAGACTTTATGTATTTATTTTTAGAGAGAGGGGAAGGAAGGGGGAATGAAAGGAAGAGAAACATCCATGTGCAAGAGAAGCATCGATCGGTTGCCTCTCACTTGCCCTCAGCCGCAACCCAGGCATGTGCCCTGACTGGGAATTGAACCAGTGACCTTTCAGTTTGGATGTGCAGTAATTTTAACAACACATGTTGATGGCCTGAACAAAAGGCAAAGTTAATACTACCTGTGTTAAGCATCATCTAAACATCCACCTTTAAGCAACGCAAGTTATCTTCTTGGGTCAGCCACTGCCTGGTGGCTTGGCCAGCCTCCCTGTCAGCAGTCTTATTCCTTTGTCTATCCAGGCCAATATAGTAATATTGAAGCTCACAGAGAGCTCTGTGTATCCTTCCTGCCCTCTTGGGGACAGAAATATAGGCACCTCTCTTCCCATCACAGTACCTGTTGATATCTGGTGCATAGTGGAACAGAATATATTGTGATTTTCCCCAGGACAATAGGAAATTTACAGCCATCTTAAGAAAGGTTGTAGATGGTGCTTGTCAACTCATCATAAATAAAAACCAAAGAACATGGCCAGTGATCACAATTCATTCTCAGTCACTGAGAAACCAACACAACTAGACTGCATGTTTGAGATTTATGTGGTAGAAATACCACTCACAATGTTTGGAGGAAAATCCCCAGCACCATGCTATCCTACCATGCTACCTCCTACAAACAAAACGACAAAAGAAAAAAAGGCTCAGGCAAAATCTTACATTTGTAAATTCTAAATAGGACCAAAAACAAAAGAGACAACCCACTAGAGAAAGGGGAAAGGAGCAAACGCCACTGTAATCCTGACACCCCGCCACAGCCACAACTCCTAACTCACCTCCCATGAGCAAATCTTAATGTTTGTGTTTCTAAAAGAAGCCCAAATATTCTTGCAAGACTTAAATACTGCTAATAAGTGGTAAAGAGTGTAATAGATGAAGTGGCAAAGTTTTTCAGAGATTTTGTGTAGTATTTGGAAAGATAAATCCTTAAAAAAAGCACTGATCAGTGTGGCTCAGTTGGTTGGGCATTGTTCCCCCAAAGCAAAAGTTCACTGGTTCAATTCCCGGTTGGGATACATGCCGGGGGACTGGGTTGCAGACCAGTCCCCTGTTGGGGCATGTGCGAGAGGCAACTGATTGATGTTTCTCTTTCACATCAATATTTCTCTCTTGCATCAATGTTTCTCTCCCTCTCTTTCCCCTCTCTCTAAAAATAAATAAATAAAACATTAAAAATGCCCCCAAAGTAGAATTTGTGGTAGGAGGTAGGGAATCAAGTCTTATTTGACTCATTTACCTTAAGATGCACAAATACACCTCAAACTTCATGAAGCAGAAGAGCAAAAGATGTAAGATCCACCTAACATCTTATAAAGTCATGGCAAAAGAAATACAGCATTATTCCAAAATTAGGTTTGGTCAACAAAAGGCACAGTAAATATATCCAATTCAACCAGCTTCTTATTGTGTGTGTATGTATGTGTGTGTACACTTGGATCTCCTTTTGTATATCAAAGCTAAGAGTTGTTTTTTTTTAATGGCTAAAAATTATTGAAAAAGAATCATGCCCTGGCTGGTATGGCTCAGTGGATTGAGCGCTGGCCTGTGAACCAAAGGGTTGCTGTTTTTGGTTCTTGGTCAGGTGCATGCCTGGGTTGTAGGCCGGGCCCCTGGTTGGGGGTGTGTGAGAGGCAATTGATCAATATATCTCTCACACATTGATGTTTCTCTCTCTCTCTCTAAAATCAAATAAATAAAGTTAAAAAAAATGTTACAGCATTTGTTAAAAAAAAGAATCATAATAAAATAGTAAGCTCCTAATCTTACTACCATTAATATTTTTGGTACCAGTTAGAGCAAATTTTCAGTTAGAATGGGGTGTTTTTTTTTTAGCTTATAAATATCCTGATATCTGAAATAAGAGGATATACCAGTAGAACAAAGGAGCTAGGTGTGTTCCAATTTGTCTAAGGGAAATAATAGCTAGACATTCTGGTTGAGACAGATCTATAAAATAAAAGTCCTTTTTGTTTAAAGAAATCAGATGCTTTTCTCATGCAGTATTGTGATTAAATCATATTATCAGATAAGTCATTCTCCTAATGTAGTTCTAGTCCCAGTAATATGCCTGCTGGATCCTCCAACTCTTTACCACAGCTGGCATGTGGCCCAAGTTTTCACTTCTTAGTAGTAGCAAATTGTTTTCCTCTAATTTCCTTTTGTGGCCTTACATCACTGGATAGAACTTGCAGCACAAGCCCTGGCTGGTGTGGCTCAATGGATTGAATGCTGGCCTGTGAATCAAAGGGTTGCCGGTTCAATTCCCAGTCTAGGGCACCTGCCTGAGTTGCAGGCCAGGTCCCCAGTAGGGGGTGTGTTAGAGGCAACCACACATTGATGTTTCTCTCCCTCTCTTTCTCCCTCTCTTCCCCTCTCTAAAAATAAATAAAATCTTAAATTAAAAAAAAAAAAAAAAAGAACTTCCAGCACGATGTTGAGCAAAAGTGGTGAGAGCAGACATTCTTGCCTTTCCAGTTTAAGGGGGAAAGAATTAGGTTTTTTTCCATTAACTATAACGTTAGTTGTAGATTTTTTTTTGTAGATGTTCTTTATGGAGTTGAGGAAGTTCTCCTCTAGCCCTACTTTTCTGAGAATTTTTTTTTATCATGAATGGGTATTGAAGGTGTTGAATTTTGACATAGCTTTTTCTGCATCAATTGATATGATCATATGAGATGTAATATAAAAGAATGATACGTTATAGTGATTAAAGGCTCAATCAACCAAGAGGATTGAATCATTTTAAATGGATATGCATGTGATAATGTAAGCTCAAAATATATAAAGCAAAAATTGACAGATCTAAAAGGAGAAATAGGCCCTGGTTGGGTAGCTCAGTTGGTTAGAGTACTGTCCCAATATGCTAAGGTTGTAGGTTCAATCCCTGATCAGGGCACATATAAGAATCAACGAACAAATGCATAACTCAGTGGAAACAAATATCTCTCTCTTAAGAAAATAAAAGGAGAAATAGACACTTCCCAATCATTAGGAATTATTTACAAATATCTCCCCTAATAATTGATTGAGCATATAATGATAATGATTTTAACGAAGAATATATATTTTATTAATTCCTGTTAGTATCACTTTTGACACATAGGATTAAGACAGTCTACTTTTTCAAATTAAACTCTTTAGTTTCAGATAATACAAGGTGATTCTGTACACCCTTTACCCAGTTTGTTTGAGTAGCAACATGTTACAAAACTATACCAAAATGTTATAACCAGGATATTGACATTGATACAAGCAAGATACAAGCAAGGTACAGAACATTTCTGTCCTTTATGTTGTCCTCTTAGAACCACACCCACTTGCCTCACGCTCCTTACCTCTTCTTCGCCCCCCGTAATCACTAATCTGTTCTCTATTTCTTTAATTTTCTCATTTCAAGAATATTATATAAATGAAATCATACAGTATGATGATCATGTGATTTTTTCTTTAGCTTATTAATATGGTAGATTACATCTATTTTGAAAGTATTGAACCAGCTTTGTGTCCCTAGAGTAAACCCCACTAGGTCATGGTATATAATTATTTTTTTAATTTATTTTTTTATATTTTATTTCTTTATTTTTATTTATTTTTTTAAAAATATTTTATTTATTTATATTTAGAGAGAGGGGAAAGGAGGGAGAAACACTGATGTTTGAGAGAAACATCAATTGACTGCCTCTCACACAGCCCCAACCGGGCACATGGCCCACTACCCAGGCATGTGTCCTGACTGGGAATTGAACCAGGGACCTTTTGCTTCACAGGCCAGCACTCAATCCACTGAGCCACACCAGCCAGGGCTCATTCTTTTAATATATAGCTGACTCCTATTTGCATATTTTAAAAGAATGTGTGCATCTATATTCATGAAGAATACTGTTTTGTATTTTCTCTTTGTGTGAGCTTAGTCTAAATTGGGTAACATGGTATTTGTAGCTTCATGAACTGGGAAGTATGCCCTCCGCCTCTATTTTCTAGGAAAAAATGTATAGAATTAGTGTCAATTCTTTTAAAAACACTTTGTGGAATTCTCCAATAAAACCACCTGGGCCTGGAGGAATCTTATTTGGGAGTTTTTAAAATTATGAATTCAGCATCCTTAATTACAGGACTATTCAAAACATCAATTTCATATTGGGTGAATTGTAGTAGTTGCTGTTGGAATTGGTCCATTTCATCGAAGTCACTTCTGCTTTTTTTAACTAATACATTGATGATACGTAATTTTCCAGTCTTTACTTTCAATTTGGCTGTATCATTGTATTTGAAGGGCATTTTTTTTTGTAGACAGTGTATAGTTTGGTTATGTATTTTAATCCATGCTGCCAATATCTGTCTTTTAATTATTGCATTGAGATTTATATTTAGTATAATTCCTGATTAACTAGAGCTTAAATTTAGCATTTCATTTTTTGTTTTCTGTTTTCCATTTCTTGTTTCTCTTTCATGCCTTCCTGTGGATAACTTGATTTTTAAGAATTCCATTTTGATTTTTTGATAATGTTTTTTATTGTATCTCTTTTGATACTCTTGAGTGTATAGCTGTTTTTAGTGGTTGCTCTAGGTATTACATTATATCTACATAAATTGTCACAGTCTATTTGTATTATTTTATCATTTCAAGTGAAGAATAGAGACTTTATTTCTCTTTATGTTCCTTCACTCACTCCCATTTATAATGTAATTGTTGTAAATGTTTTCTTTATATACATTTAGAACCACTAGGATAATATTATAATTTTTAGGAAATTTATCTAATTATTTTATATAGTATAATTTCTTGCCTTTTAATTGGAGTGTCTTGTTCACTTACATTTAATGTAACTACAAATATATTTGCATTTACATCTACCATTTTTTATCTCACATGATTTGTATTCCTTTTTGTCTAATTTCTTGCCTTCTTTTAGATTAAACAGTATTTTCTTCAAATCTTTAAAAACGTTATTATTATTATTACTATTATTATTGTTATTATTAATTCTTTTTAAAAATATATTTTATTGATTATGCTATTAAAGTTGTCCCATTTCTCCCCCATCATTTCCCTCCACCCTGCATACCCTCTCCCACCCACACTTCCCCCCTTTAGTTCATGTCCATGTGTCATAAGTTCTTTAGCTTCTACATTTCCCATACTATTCTTGCCCTCCCCTTGTCTATTTTCTACCTTCCATCTATGCTACTTATTCTCTGTACCTTTTCCCCCTCTCTCTTACTTCCACTCCTCTGTTGATAACCCTCCATGTGATCTCCATTTCTGTGGTTCTGTTCCTGTTCTAGTTGTCTGCCTAGCTTGTTTTTGTTTTAGTTTTAGGTGTGACTGTTAATAATTGTGAGTTTACTGTCATTTTACTATACATGTCTTTTATCTTCTTTTTCTTATATAAGTCCCTTTAACATTTCATATAATAAGGGCTTGGTGATGATGAACTCCTTTAACTTGACTTATCTGAGAAGCACTTTATCTGCCCTTCCATTCTAAATGACAGCTTCGCTGGATAGAGCAATCTTGGATTTAGGTCCTTGCCTTTCATGACTTGGAATACTTCTTTCCAGCCCCTTCTTGCCTGGAAGGTCTCTTTTGAGAAATCAGCTGACAGTCTGATGGGAACTCCTTTGTAGGTGACTATCCCCTTATCCCTTGCTGCTTCTAGAATTCTCTCCTTCATTTTAATCTTGGCTAATGGAATTATGATGTACCTTGGTGTGTTCCTCCTTGGGTCCAACTTCTTTGGGACTCTCTGCACTTCCTGAACTTCCTGGAAGTCTATTTCCTTTGCCAGATTGGGGAAGTTCTCCTTTATTGTTTGTTCAGATAAGTTTTCCACTTGTTTCTCTTCTTCTTCCCCTTCTGGTACCCCTATAATTCGGATGTCCTGGAGATTCCTAAGCCTTTCCTCGTTTTTTTGAATTCTTGTTTCTTCCTTGTCTTCTGTTTGGTTGTTTCTTTCTTCCTTCTGGTCCACTCCATTGATTTGAGTTCCAGTTTTCCTCCCATCTCTATTGGTTCCCTGTGCATTTTCCTTCATTTCACTTAGTGTAGCCTTCATTTGTTCATCTAATTTGTGAGCAAAATCACCCAATTCTGTGAGCATCCTGATCACCAGGGCTTTGAACTATGTATCTGATGGGTTGGCTATCTCTTGATTGCTTAGATAAATTGGCTCTGGGGCTTTGATTTATTCTCCTGTTTGAGCCATTTTTTTTGTTTGTTTTTTTTTGTCTAGTCTCAGCTGTTACATAGTGAGGGGCAGAGCCTTAGGTGTTCACCAGGGCAGTGCAGCCCAGTTGCTGGGTTGTGATGCTATATGTGGGGGCAGGGTCCATGAGGGAACAATGGCACTTGCTCTGCTCTCTCTCAGATTCCAGTCCCTTTCGCTGTTTCCCCTTCACCTGGATTATCTGTGTGTCAATGTGGGACCACCTGGTCAGCCAGCTGCTTTGCTTGGCCTCACTGGGTCTGCACCATTGCCACCCCATGCCCGGGGTCTGCTAGCCGCTGCCTGTGTGCCTGGGGTCTTCCAGCTGCTGCTGCCTGCGCACCTGGGTCCACCAACCTTCACTTTTTCCTACTGTGACTCCACCC
The DNA here is from genome assembly GCA_004027475.1 of Anoura caudifer. NCBI lineage: Eukaryota > Metazoa > Chordata > Mammalia > Chiroptera > Phyllostomidae > Anoura > Anoura caudifer. The sequence continues at coordinate 6,665 of PVKU01016384.1, read as the reverse complement.
CTCTTACCATTCTGGATGAATGGTTGTTGGACTTCTGTACAGTTCAATTTTCTGTAAGAAATGTTTTTTTTTTTCTTTTGTTTCTAAATCTTTGTTGTCCTTAATTTTGGTTGTGCGAGGAGGCACAGTGTGTGTACCTACACATCCATCTTGGCCAGAAGTCTTAAACAGTGCTTTTATTATTCAATTTTCTTCTGTTATTTTGTTAATTATAAGTTCTTTTACTGTTATATTTAGTAGTTACTTTAGAGCATTCTATACACAGCTTTGATTTTGTTTAGTCTCACATGAAACTTTCACCAGTTCTCACATTATTCAAGGACCTTAGACTTTTTGAACTTCATTTACCACCTCCAATTTTTATTCTGTTATTTTCATGTGTTTTAATTTTACATATATTTTAGACATCATCTAGTATTATTATTTTTTTTTTGCAGAAACAGCATTTATTTTTCATTTGTGTTTTCTCTCTATCCTGGTTGATTTAAAAATTAGCATACAGTAAACTTTATTCTTTGTTGTGTATCACTTGATGGTTTTTTTCCAAGTCCAGAGAGTCATATATCCACCACCAAAGTCTTGACATAGAACAGTCTATCACCCCCACAATTCCTTTGTGACATCCCCTTATAGTTAACTCTCTCCTCAACTCCAACTCCTGGAAACCTATGTAACCTTTTGGGTCTGATTTCTTTCACATATAATATGCATTTAGGATTTATAAATGTTGTTGTCAGAATCAATATTTGTGCCTTTTGATTCCTGAGTAGTATTCAATTGCTTGGTTGTACTATACTTTGTTTAACAATTTGGTAGGTGAAAGACATCTAGGTTACTTCCAGATGTGGGCTATTGTGAATAAAGCTCTTATAATAAGCATAAGTTTTTATTTCTCTTGGGTGAACACCTAGGAGCAGGCTTGCTGGATCATATAGTCTGTGACTGTTTACTTTTTTAAAGAGACTAAGAAATTGTTTTCCAAAGTGGGTCAACCACTTTGCATTTCCACCAGCAATACTTGAGACTTTCAATGACTTCACATCCTCATCTGCACCTGGTATTGTCAGTCAGGCTTTTAATTTTAGCCCTTTTGGGAAGTGGTAGTATCTCATGGTGGTTTTAATTTGCTTGTCCATGACTAATTATGTAGTTTTTGGTGCACAGATCCTGCACATATTTGTTAGATTTATAACTAAGTCTTTCATTTTGGGGATGTTATTGTAATATAGTTGCTTTTAAAAATTTGAATCTAATGTTCATTGCTGGTATGTAGAAAACAATAAATTTGTGTATATTGACCTTATATCTTGTGACCTTGCTAAACACATTTATTAGTTCCAAGAGCCTTTTTGGGGGTAGATTCCTTGGACTTTTCTATGTAGACAATATATTCATTTTAGTTTTACACACAATTTGACTCTTCCCATTGCTCTTCATTCCTTCCTGAACATCTTTGATTTCATCCGGAATCATTTTCCTTCTGCCTGGAGGGCATTCTTTATTTTTTTTTAGATGTGGGTCTGCTGGTTATATATTTTAACTTTTGTCTGTATGAAAACCCTTTATTTCTATTTATTTTTAAATAATGTTTTTGCAAGATATGTTATTTTAAGTTGGCAGTTATTTTCTTTCAATACTGTGAAGATGTCCTTCGTTGTTCTGGTCTCCCTAGTGTCTACAGAGATGTCAGTTATTGCTGTTTTCATTATCTTGAAGGTAATATTTCATTTTTTCTGTTTTTTTTAAGGTTTTTCTTTGCCTTTGTCTTTTAGCAGTTTTACTTGGATAAGCCAAAGGTGTGGATGTGGTTTTCTTTGTATTTATCCTGCCTGGGCATCTCAGCACTTTGTGAATATGTGACTTGGTGTTTTTTGTTTCTTTTGGAAAATTCTTAGTTATCTTTTCTGATATTGCTCTTGCTCTATTTTCTCTCACCTTCCTTTCTGGGACTCCAGTTACACATATATTATGCCTTTTCACTGTGTTCCATATCTTTACTGTATTTTCTTTTCCCCCACCTCTCTTTGTTCCAGTCTATATGTTTTATTTTTTTCTTTTTCTTTCTTTTTAGTCATGTCAACTTTTTATTTGTCAAAGGGCAAAGCCAACAGTGGTCTTATTATATAGTTCTCTTTTTTGCTCCCATAGTGAAAATACATTCTCATAGATTAATATAATCATGCTTTCGTGCCTCTGAATTTTGGATTCTATCTTAGCCTAAGAGATTCATATCCACCTTCTTTTAAATTGGGGGTTAGGGCTTTAATAATTTTGGGGGATATAATTCCGTGCATAGCATATACTTTCCCTGTTCACATTATAGGTTGAAATACCTTATCCTTCATTTTTTTCCATGTTCATGAGTCCTTTTTCCTCAAGTCTGTATGTTTTCTACTGACCTATCAGTAGATAGGTTTCTAGTTTTCTTTTCAACTGTGTCTACTTTTCTGTTAAACCCATCTCTGTAGTTCTTAATTGCAAATATTGTATCATTTTCAGTTTTTAAATTTCTATTGGATTTTTCAATAGATTCTGTTCTTCACTGAAATTTTTGACTTATGATTTATATGCTTAAATTTATTGATGAGTTATTTTTATTTGTTTTGTTTTGTTTTGAAAACATTTTATTATATTTTATTGATTATGCTATTATGGTAGTACTGATTTTCCCCCTTTGCCCCCCTCCACCCAACATGCCCCACTCTCTGACGCAATCCCCACAGCATTATTCATGTCCATGGGTCATACGTATAAGTTCTTTGGCTACTACTTCATTTCCTGTGCTGTACTTTACATTCCCATGGCCATTCTGTAACTACCTATTTGTACTTAATCTCCTCACCTCCACACCCATTCCCCCACAACCTCTTCCATCTGGCAACCATCAAAACACTCCATATCCATGATTCTGTCTCTGTTCTTGTTTGCTTATTATCTGCCCTCTGATTCTAAAGGATATCTTTGCTGGGTAGAGCAATCTTGGCTGTAGGTTCCTGCTTTTCATGACTTTGACTATTTCTTGGCAATTCCTTCTGGCCTGCAAAGTTTCTTTTGAGAAATCAGCTGACAGTTTTATGGGGACACCCCTGTAGGTACCTGACTGCTTTTATTTTGCTTCATTTAAGATTCTCTCTTTACCTTTAACTTTTGGTATTTTATTTTTTTTCACTTGATTCAAAACCTATATTTTCCAATTTTACTGAGGTAGAATTAATGGAAAAGAGCAATGCACAGCTCTTACATACAAAATGTGTTGAGTTCTGACAAAATAGAACCAAGGAGAGTATTTGGAGCATCTTAGAAAGTTCTCTTCTGTCAGTCCAAAAGGCAATCTCTGTCCTGATCTCCATCACCACATATTAGTTTTGCCTGTTCTTGAACTTCATAGAAATGAAATAATACACTATATCTTCAGTTGTATCTTTTTTTGCTCAGCATAATGGCCATGATATTTACCCACATTGTTGTGCCTCTCAAGTTTACTCTTTTGTGTTCCTGAGTATTTATTATTTCATTATTTGAATACAACAGAATTACTTTCTCAAGTGTTATGTTGATGGACATTTGGATTATTTTCAGGGTTTGGCTGTTATAAAGTTCTATAAAGATTCTTGGATAAGTCCTTTTGTAGAGCTATGTTTTCATTTCTCTCAGGTGCATTTCCTCCCAGGAGGGCTATAACATAACCATAATGTTGAACTTAATACATTTTTTTTGAAGTTCACTGTATAAGATTATACTCCAAACAGCAATATATGAGAGTCCCATAGCTCTGCATTCCACCAGCATTTGGTGTGGCCAGTCTCTTTCATTTTAATGCTTCTGGTGCATTTGAAGTAGTAATGTCCATTATTTTTGCAGAATTATTTTTCAATGCATGCTGACCTGTAATTGTCCATATTTGAACCAAGTTATCTAATACTGAAACTTGTATTTATTTTTTTTAAAGTTTGCTACAGATGGAAATAATCTTTTAAAAATTGTTTTTCAAGTACTGTTGTCTCCACTTTCCTGCCACTACTTTTCCCCTCCCCACTCACCCTAACCTCCCATTCTCAACTCTACCCTCCTTTGGCTTTGTCCATGGGTCTTTTATACATATTCCTTGATGACCCTTCCCCTTCTTTCCCCTGTTATCCCCATTCCCCACTTCCATCTGGTTACTGTCAGTTTGTTCTTTATTTCAATATCTCTGGTGATATTTTCCTTGCTTGTTTGTTTGGTTGATTGGTTTCCACTTATGTAAGATCATATGGTATTTGTCTTTTACCTCCTGGCTTATTTCACTTAGCATAGTGCTCTCCAGTTCCATCCATGCTGTTGAAAAGGGTAGGAGCTCCTTCTTTTTCTCTTCTGTGTAGAATTCCATTGTGTAAATGTACCATAGTTTTTTTTATCCACTCATTTACTGATAGGCACTTAGGTTGCTTCAGCACTTAGCTATTGTAAATTGTGCTGCTATGAACATTGGGTTGCATAGGTTCTTTTGGATTGGTGTTTCAGGGCTCCTAGGGTATAATCCCAGCAATGGAATTGCTGGGTCAAAAGGCAGTTCCATTTTTAGTTTTTTGAGGAAATCCCATATTATTTTCCACAGTGGCTACACAGTCTGTATTCCCACCAACAGTGCACTAGGTTTCCCTTTTTTTCACAACCTCAACTGCACTCGTTGTTTGTTGATTTGTTTATGATGGTCATTCCGACTGGTGTGAAATGGTATGTCATTGTAGTTTTAATTTCCATCTTTCTGATGGCTGGTGATGCTGAGCATCCTTTCATATGTCTCTGGGCCCTCTGCATGTCCTCCTTGGAGAAGTGTCTGTTTAGCTCCTTTGCCCATTTTTTTATTTGCATTGTTTGTCTTCCTGGAATGGGATCATGTGAGTTCTTTATATATTTTGGAAATCAAACCCTGTCTGAGGTATCATTGGCAAATATATTTTCCCATACAGTTGGTTCCCTTCTCATTTTGCTGATGTTTTCTTTAACCAGTCATAAGCATTTTATTTTGATCAATTCTTATTTGTTTATTCTTTCCTTTATGTTCCGTGCTCTAAGAGACATATTGGTGAAAATATTGCTGCATGGAATACTTGAGATTTTCCTGTCTATATTCTCCACTAAGATTTTTATGGTGTTGCAACTTCTACTTCAGTCTTTTATCCATCTTGAGCTTATTTTTGTGTATGGTGTAAGTTGGTGGTTGAGTTTAATTTTTTTTCTTTGCATGTAGCTCCCAATCTCCCAAAAAGAGCTGTCCAGACCTCCCAAAAGCATTTGTTGAAGAGGCTACTTTTATCCATTTTGTGCTTCTGCCCTCTTTGTCAAATATTAATTGATCATAGAGACTTTGGTTTATTTCCGAGCTCTCTATTCTGTTCCATTGGTCTATGTGTCTGTTCCAATGCCAGTACCAGACTGTTTTGATTACTGTGGCCTTGTAATATAGTTTGATGTCAGGTATTTTGATCCTTCCTAATTTGTTCTTCTTTCTCAAAAGTGCTGCAGCTATTCGAGGTCATTTATGGTTCCATGTAAATTTTTGAAATGCTTGTTCTAGATCTGTGAAATGTATCATTAGTAGTTTAATAGGTATTGTGTTGACTCTATAAATTGCTTTGGGTAGTATGGACATTTTGATGATGTTAATTCTTTTAATCCATCAATATGGTATATGCTTCCATTTATTTGAGTCTTCCTTAATTTCTTTCTTCAGCATTGTGTAGTTTTGTGAGTACAGGTCTTTTACCTCCTTGGTTAGGTTTATTCCTAGGTACTTTATTTTTCTTGTTGCTATAGCAAATGGGATTTCTTCTTGATTTCTTTTTCTGATATTTCATTGCTGGTGTACAAAAATGCCTTCGATTTCTGAATATTTACTTTGTATCACGCTGCTTTGATGAATTCACTTATTAGGTTGAGTAGTTTTTTGGTGGAGTCTATAGCTTTTGCTATGTACAATATCATGTCATCTGCAAACAGTGACAGTTTTACTTCCTCCTTTCCAATTTGGATGCCTTTTATTTCTTTTTATTGTCTGATCCCTGTGGCTAGAACTTTGAACACTATGTTGAATAGAAGTGGTGAAGGTGGATATCCTTGTCTTGTTCTTGATTTTAGTGGGAAAGCTTTTAGAGTTTGCCCATTGAGTATGATGTTGGCTGTAGGTTTTTCATAAACAGCCTGTATTATGTTGAGGTATGCTCCCTCTACTCCCACTTTGCTGAGAGTTTTTAGCATAAATTGGTGCTATACCTTATCAAATGCTTTTTCCTCATCTATTGATTTAATCATGTGATTTTTGTCTTTCCCTTTGTTTATGTGATGTATTATATTTATTGATTTGTGAATATTGTGCCATCCTTGCATCACTGAGATGAATCCCACTTGAACATGGTGTATGATCTTTTTTATATATATTTTATTGATTATGCTATTACAGTTGTCCCATTTCTCCCCCATCATTCCCCTCCACCCTGCACACCCCCTCCCACCCACATTCCCCCCCTTAGTTCATGTCCATGAACTAAGTTCTTTAGCTTCTACATTTCCCACACTATTCTTGCCCTCTCTCTGTCTGTTTTCTACCCCCTGTCTATGCTACATATTCTCTGTACCTTTTCCCCCTCTCTCCTCCTCCCACTCCCCTGTTGCTAACCCACCAT
>PVKU01016383.1:0-14833 GCA_004027475.1 Anoura caudifer | reverse complement strand
TTTCTGGGCTCTGGGCTGGTACTTATTTTACACATTGCAAAACTGTAAAGGCCTTTTGGAGTCAGAGTGTGTCTCCTTAAGGATTCCACAGTGAAGAATTGAGTCCTAAATCTCTGGATTTGAATGTACGAAAGTAACCTACTTGAATATTCTCCTATTCCAGACCCAGCTAAATGGGTTGCTCTTATCTCACCTTCTGCGTTCTGTTCCCCACACTTTCTTGTTACTTCAGACTCACCACATGTGCTGAGGCCTGAGGTTTCGGGGACAAGCAGCCTTTGCAGCCCCTGCAATCTTGCAGAATTGTGCCCACCAACGTTGTTTGAGGACAAGCAACAGACATTGGCTGGCGAACTTCAGCCAGCACCACACCCACCCCAGAAAAGATCTTTATTGGTAAAATTTTAAGTAGCTCGTGATTAAAAGGAACAGCTGAAGAACTGTCTCTCAGAGGCCAACAACAAACAGTTGGCAAATATGGGGGTGAAGGGGAAGCCACAATAGCTCTAAAAGGAATCAAGTACCTAGCAATGAATGGACATTGCCCTAGAGGATGAACAGGCTTTAGTGCCCAAATTGAGAGAGCTCGTTGTTGGCAACCAAGTTACCTACCTGTGGCCTGGAATCTGGTATTTGCCATTTCTCTTTAGGAACCCGGGTTAGAGGCTCACGCAGTGCTCCTGACTCCAGGAGTCAGCTCTCACGCATCTCTCATCTCCCATCCATCCTTCCTCATGCTCAGCAGAGCCCTGTGCAGAGGGACCACCTAGTCTGGCACCAGGAGCACTGGAAACAGTCTTGAGTTGGTGACTGCAGACCACACAGGACACAGCATTAGGTGACGGACTGAACACATGAGGGGAAGTATCATTTGACCATCTGTATAATGAGAAGTCAGATTTTTCACCCCCAAGAGAAGGGAGGTATTTTCCTGGAAAGATCTAGCTAAGGTCCCTGCTCTAAATTCAGTGAGAAGAGGCACGGATGTGGATGTCACCTGGAGAGGAGTTGTCAGGTAGAAAACGGGGAAGACATGAAAGTCTAACTACTGAAGAGTGACACACCCCAGCCCCCTCTTCTCCTGACCTTCTTCATTTACTCTCCATCTTTAGAGAGTGATTCTCAGGGCCACATGTCTCCTTGAGTCTAGTTTTTAAATGAAATTTGTGCTTCCTTTCCTTACTCACACTGCGGTTAATGAGTGGTTTTTCAAGAGAACAGAGGTGAAAACATCTTTACCTCACTACCCTCCAAGTAGAAGTCTGGGTTTCCTTTCACCCTGGGAACCATCACCACCCCGTTGATGATGGCAGCTGGGCCACTTTCAGCCTGTACCTCCTGTTCCATTTGCAGAGTTTCTCACTTTTGTTTTTCACTTTTCATGGAATGAAAAAGAAAATGAAGAAACTGAACAATTTCTGAAATGTTCTTTCAGCTTTTCACTGTCTTCAAGATGGATTTAACTTCTATTCTTACGTTCTGTATAGCCTTTGCTTCTTAAAAATTTCATCCAGACTACCTTTCCAGATCTGCCTGCACCCAAGCCTGAATTTCATTTTTGATTCCTGCATGTATGATGTATATCCCATCGTGTTTTTAAAGTGCTTAATGGAGACTTCTGGCCAAGATGGATGCATAGGTAGATATGCTTTGCTTCCTCGCACAATCAAAAAAACACAAAAACTAAAAACAAAAAACCAACATAACTGCCAGAAAATCAAACTATGTATGGAAGTCCAACAATGAAGGACTTAAAGAAGAAATATTCAACGTGACTGGTAAGAGGGGCGTAGATGGGCAACCAATGCAGAGAGGACAGTAGCAAGGTTGTGGACTGGAAGGGGCAAGGCAGTGGCTGGCAGACCAGGATATCCCACATTTGCAGGCAGATATACTGGGAAGAACAACTGGGGAGTGAGACAAACCACGCAACCCAGGGTTCCATTGTAGGGAAATAAAGCTTAAAAACTCTGGCTGCAAAAATCTGTGGGGGTTGTGGCAGGGGAAGAAACTTCCAGCCTCACAGGAGAGTTCACTGGAGAGACCTGGGGGTCCTAGAATGTACACCAATCCACCCACCCAGGAATCAACACCAGAAGGGCCCAATCTGCTTGTGGGTAGTGGAGGAAGTGACTGAAGGAAGGATGAGAGCCCAGCAAGCAGCATTGTTCCCTCTCTGACCTGCTCCCCACATACAGTGCCACAATGTAGCGAAGTGGGTTGCTCCGCCCTGGTGAATACCTAAGGCTCCGCCCCTTACAACATAACGGGTCATTGCTGAGACAAAGAAATATGGCCTAAATGAAAGAACAGATCAAAACTCCAGAAAAAGAACTAGGCAATGAGGAGATACACAATATATCAGATGCAGAGTTCAAATCACTGGTAATCAGGATGCTCACAGAAACGGTTGAGTACAGATGCAAAACACAGGAAGAAGTGAAGGCTATGCAACATGAAATAAAGAAAAATATACAGGGAACCAGCAGTGAAAGGAATGAAACTGGGACTCAAATCAATGGTTTGGAACAAAAGGAAGAAATAAACATTCAACCAGAACAGAATAAAGAAACAAGAAATCAAAAAAATGAGACAAGGCTTAGGGACCTCTGGGACAACTTTAAGCAGTCTAACATCCAAATCATAGGGGTGCATTTGGATGTTAGACGAGAAGAGAAAGAGCAAGAAATTGAAAATTTATTTGAACAAATAATGAAGGAGAACTTCCCCAATCTGGCAAAGGAAATAGACTTCCAGGAAGTTCAGGAAGCTCAGAGAGTCCCAAAGTAATTGGACCCAAGGAGGGACACACCAAGGCACATTATAATTAAGTTACCCAAGATTAAAATGAAGGAGAGAATCTTAAAAGCAGCAAGAGAAAAGGAGATAGTTACCTACAAAGGAGTTTCCATAAGACTATCAGCTGATTTCTCGAAAGAAACCTTACAGGCAAGAAGAGGCTGGAAAGCAGTGTTCCAAATCATGAAAGGCAAGAAACTACACCCAAGATTGCTCTATCCAGCAAAGCTATCATTTAGAATAAAAGGCAGATAAAATGCTTCCCAGATAAGGTTCATCATCACCAAGCCCTTATTATATGAAATGTTGAAGGGACTTATCTAAGAAAAAGAAGATCAAAACTATGAATAGTAAAATGACAACAAACTCACAATTATCAACAACTGAACCTAAAGGGGGTGTCGGCTGGGATGGGAGTAAAAGACAGAAAACTGCACATGAACAACAATTAAAATAAAATTTAAAAAAAAAACTGAACCTAAAAAAACAAAAGCAAACAACTGGAACAGGAACAGAATCACAGAAATGGAGATCACATGGAGGGTTATTGGCAGGGAAGGGGTGGGAGGAGGATGAGGGAAAAGGTACAGAGAATGAGAACCATAAATGATAGATACAGAATAGATGGGGGGAGGTTAAGGATAGTATAGGAAAAGGAGAAGCCAGAGAATTTACATGTATGACCCATGGACATGAACTAAGGCGGTTGGGGGAGAAGGATGGTGGGAGGGTAGGTGCAGGGTGGAGGGGGATAAAAAGGAGGAAAAATGGGACAACTATAATAGCATAATTGATAAAATATACTAAAAAAATAAAGGTCAGAGCACCAAAGGCAATAAATAAATAAATAAATAAATAAATAAATAGCTTGATGTCTTCCAAATTTTTCATTGTTTTTTAATTTAAAAAATCTCAGACTTATGCTTTTCTGAGATTCCATGCCCACTAACACTCTTTAAGAACATTTTGAAAGGACCATATTTCTTTTCTCTTGACCAACCTTGAATGGGGACAGATATCCCAAGAAATTACTGACCACTACCTGTCCTGACAGGTAATCCTCAAGGGGACATGATTGCAAGGCCATAGACTAACAAGAGATGCCTCATAGATGCTTACCAAGTAGAGAATCTTAGATTTCTTGCACAAGCTACAGTCAGATCAATTTTTTAGTTCTTGCTCAGTCACTGTAGGGCATGAAAAACCCTACCTCATCAAAACAACAGAGGGAGAATAGGGTTCTTGATTGAACTTAAGCAAAATAATCCCCAGCAGTCCTGGGATTCCCCCTTAGGTTACAATCACTCATAATAACCTGTCTCAGTGCTCCACAGCAGGATGTGTGGCAGGTTCCTGAGGCAGCTGGTGGCTGAGGAGAGCTGGCACTCCACCCCCATGGAGTGCCTCCTTCTTCCCGTGCTCCTGGGGTTCCGCCTTGTGCTGCTGGCTGCCAGTGGGACCGGGGTCTATGGCGATGAGCAGAGCGAATTCGTGTGTCACACCCAGCAGCCAGGCTGCAAGGCTGCCTGCTACGATGCCTTCCACCCCCTCTCCCCACTGTGCTTCTGGGCCTTCCAGGTCATCGTGGTGGCTGTGCCCAGCGCCCTCTACATGGGTTTCACCATGTATCATAGCATCTGGCATTGGGAAGACTCGGGAAAGGTGAAGAAGGAAGAGGAGAGCCTGATCCAACAAGGACAGGGCAGCACGGATGCCTCAGGGGCTGGAAGGCCCAGGCTGCTCTGGGCCTATGTGGCACAGCTGGGGGTGTGACTGGTCCTTGAGGGGGCAGCCTTGGGGGGGCAGTACCATCTGTATGGGTTCAAGATGCCCAGCTCCTTCGCATGTCGTCGAGAGCCTTGCCTTGGCAGTGTAACCTGTAATCTGTCCCGCCCCACTGAGAAGACCATTTTCCTAAAGACCATGTTTGGGGTCAGTGGGCTCTGTCTCTTCTTTACTCTTTTGGGGTTTATGCTTTTGGGCCTGGGGAGATGGTGTGAGCCCCTGGGGACTTCCTCTTCTTCCTGTCACACCCCTGCCCTGGACAGCACAAGGATCCTCCGGTGATATTCTGTCCAATCTGCTTGACCAACCTTATTCTTTCCATAATACCATGTGCCCCCACAGTCCAGTTAATAGTGGTAACATCTGATGACCTCCCCCAGTGGTGAATATAGCCAAGTGTATGGACCCCTCCACTAAATGACCAAACCAACTGTCTTCCTAAAAATCCAGACTTGGTATCAATAGTGCCTGCAGTCAGTGCCAGGGGCATGAACAGAAAAAGGAGGAAATCTGGGTGTGCTGGTGTACGTTAGCCCGATGTACAAGTGGAGGGAGTGGTTTTTGGGCCTACAAGGAGAAAATGAAATCAGTGAGTAAGAAATCAGAGATAGATCATACAGACCGAGAGAGAGATGAGAGACAGGGGGCAGGGAGAGTGGTGAGCGTGTTGTCTGGGTTGCTGATGGCTTTCCAGTTTCTGTTCCACTTCTTTGAACAGGACTGGAACTGAGCCTACAGAGTCAGGCTGACAGTATCCCTGCCCCAATCCACTGTTTCCCAATCTAGACCCTATGGGACATTTGGATGAGAACATTGGGACTGACAGAACCCCTGATAGCATGTGGCTAAACATCAGCTTAACTGGAAAATAAAGATTCCAGGAGAATCTGGCTTATGTCCAGGAGGCTACTGCACAGGAAATCGGGCAGACTCTGAGGCTGGGTAGAGCTCCAGGGGCAGAAAAACTCTGCCCCAGGAGAAGGTACTTATGCACGAATCAGACCAGTGAGGCAGAAACTGCAGGATGTGTGTGTGCCACCAGACTGGAGAACACACGATGCTCTGGACACACTTCTCCACATTATTTACATATTGACCCACATCACTTCCCTCACCACAGGTTGCTGTGTCAAGGTCTTGAGAAGTAATCCTCTAAAGCAAACACAGAAAGAAGAAGTATAAAGTAAAGGCCAAATTGCTCTGGATTAAAATTTAATGTGAAAAATAAAAAGCAAGGTCTTAAATGTACTATTGGAAAATATTTTTATAACTTTGGGGGCAGGAAGGATTTCCTAAACAAGACTCAAAAAGTATAAACAAAAAAATAGTTCCGGCCAAGATGGAAGCGTAGGTAGACACACTGTGCCTCCTCACACAACCAAAATAAGGACAACAAAAATTTAGAAACAAAAAAAACAACCAAAACTGACAGAAAATTGAACTGCACGGAAGTCCAACAACCAAAGAGTAAAAATAGACACATTCATCCAGACTGGTAAGAGGGGCAGAGTCAGTGACTGGCAGAGAGGGGTCGCAGCAGGAAAAAGTGGTGGCTAGCGGGCCTGGGCATGGGGTGGAAGTGGGCAGACCCAGTGAGGCGTGAAAGGTAGCTGGCTGACCAGGGGATCCCACATTCGCTCACAGATAAACCAGGCGAAACTGGGGAGTGAGACAGACCGCAGTACCCAGAGCCCCAGCTCAAGGAAATAAACCCTCAAAACACCTATTGAAAACACTTGTGGGGGTTGAGGTGCCGGGAGAGACTCCCAGCCTCACAGGAGAGTTCATTGTAGAGACCCACAGGGTCCTAGAACATACACAAGCCCGCCCACCCAGGAATCAGCACCAAAAGAGGGCCCAATTTGCTTGTGGGAAGCGGGAGAAGGGACTGAAATCCCAGAGAGAGAGGAGCAAACACCATTGTTCCCTCTCTGACCCCTCCCTGACATACGGCGTCACAACCCAGCAACTGGGCTGCCCCACCCTGGCAAACAGCTAAGGCTCCACCCCTCATACATAATAGCAGTGACCAGACCCCTCCCCCACCAAAATGGCCCAAACGGAAGGACAGATCAAAGCCCCAGAGCAAATACATCTAAGCAACCAAGAGATAGCCAACCTATCAGATGCACAGTTCAAAGAACTGGTGACCAGGATGCTCACAGAATTGGCTGATTTTGGTCGCAAATTAGATGAACAAATGAAGGCTACAATAAGTGAAATGAAGGAAAATGCACAGGGAACCAATAGTGATGGGAAGAAAACTGGGACTCAAATCAATGGAGTGGACCAGAAAGAAGAAAGAAACAACCAAACAGAAAAGAATAAAGAAACAAGAATTCAAAAAAATGAGGAGAGGCTTAAGAACCTCCAGGACATCTTTAAACGTCCCAACATCTGAATTATAGGGGTACCAGAAGGGGAAGAGGAAGAGCAACAAGTCGAAAAGTTATTTGAACAAATAATAAAGGAGAACTTCCCCAATCTGGCAAAGGAAATAGACTTCCAGGAAGTCCAGGAAGCTCAGAGTCCCAAAGAAGTTGGACCCAAGGAGGAACACACCAAGGCACCTCATAATTAAATTAGCCAAGATTAAAATGAAGGAGAGAATTCTAGAAGCAGCTAGAGATAAGAGCATAGTCACTTACAAAGGAGTTCCCATCAGACTGCCAGCTGATTTCTCAAAAGAGACCTTACAGGCAAGGGGCTGGAAAGAAGTATTCCAAGTCATGAAAGGCAAGGACCTACATCCAAGATTGCTCTATCCAGCAAAGCTTTCATTTAGAATGGAAGGGCAGATAAAGTGCTTCTCACATAAGGTCAAATTAAAGGAGTTCATCATCACCAAGCCCTTATTACATGAAATGTTAAAGGGACTTATCTAAGAAAAAGAAGATAAAAAATATGAACAGTAAAATGGTAGCAAACTCACAGATATTAACCACACCTAAAACAAAAGCAAACTAAGTCAACAACTAGAACAAGAACAGAACCACAGAAATGGACATCACATGGAGGGTTAGCAACAGCGGAGTGGGAGGAGCAGAGAAGGGGGAAAAGGTACAGAGAATAAGTAGCATAGATGGTAGGTAGAAAATAGAGGGAGGGCAAGAATAGTATAGGAAATGTAGGAGCTAAAGAACTTATGACACATGGACATGAACTAAAGGGGGGAACGTGGGTGGGAAGGGGTGTGCAGGGTGGAGGGGAATGAAGGGGGGAAATGAGACAACTGTAATAGCATAATCAATAAAATATATTTTATTTTGTTTTTAGTTAATTTTTTAAGATTTTATTTATCTTTAGAGGGGAAGGGTAGGAGAGAGGGAGAGAAATATCAATGTATGCTTGCCTCTCGCGCATCCCCTGCTGGGAACTGTCCTGAAACCCAGGCATGTGCCCTGACTGGGAATCAAACCGCGATCCTTTGGTTCACAGGCCCACACTCAATCCACCGAGCTACACCAGCCAGGGCAATAAAATATACTTTAAAAAAAGAAAAATAAATAAGCTCTGGCTGGTGTGACTCAGTGGATTGAGTGCTGTCCTGCAAACCAAAGGGTCACCAGTTCGATTCCAGTCAGGGCACATGCTTGAGTTTCAGGCCAAGTCCGCAATAGAGGGTGCTCAAGAGGCAACCGCACATTGATGTTTCTCTCCCTCTCTTTCTCTCTCCCTTCACCTCTCTCTAAAAATAAATAAATACGAATGAAAGCTTGATTAAAGTCTACTGCATTAAAACTTAAAATGTGTACAACAAAACTAAGTGAAACGCATATAAATCCACATGCTGAGAAGATATATTTTTGTGTGCATAAAATCAACGAAAGATTTAACATCCAAATGCATTTTTTAAACACCAACGAATCAATGAGTAAAGGCAAGTGGAGAATGGGCAAATATTATAAACAGGACATTCACAGAAGAGAAAATAGGAAATGGGCAATAAATAGATACTCAACTTCACTAGTAAATGGGAAAGTGCAAATTAAAACAGTGAGATATATCAAAACCACAAAAAAACACCACTTCATACTCACTGGGATGGTCAGAATCAAAAAGACAGACAACCAGTATTAGTGAGGATGTGAAGAACTGGAGCACTCATACACTAGCAGGAATGTAAATGGAGCAGCCGCTGCGGAAAACAGTTTGTTGGCTCCTCCGAAGGTTAGACAGAGTTGCCACATGACCCAGCAATTGTATTCCCAGGTACATACCCAAAGACATATAAACATATGTCCTCCTAAAAACTTATATAGGAATGTTTACAATAGCATTATTCATAATAGCCAAAAGGTAGGAAAAAACTCTATGGCTATCATTAAATAAATAAAATATGGTATAATCACAAAGTAAAATACTATTCATTAATAAAAAGAAATGAAGTACCAATGCATGCTAGATCATGGATGAACCTTTAAACATTATGGTAAGTGAAAAAAGTCAATCATAAAGGCTCACATATTGTATGATTCCTTTCATAGAAAATGTCCAGAATAGGCAAATCTGTAGATCAGGCAGTGAAACAGGGGTTGACTGGAGCTGGAGGTAGGGGGTCAGGATGACAGCTAACTTTTGCGCAGGGTCTGTTCTGAAGCTGGTCGTGGTGATGCTTGCACAACTCTGTAAATGCACGGAAACTACTGACCTACATGGACACTTTAAATGGGTGGATCGTATGTGAACTACATGTGAATAAAGGTGTTTTTGATGAGACATGTACCTTCCCCCCACCTACCCAAGGATGGTAAGCAATGGGAATGCTCACACACTGCTGGTGGGAAAGTAGTGGGGGCAACTACTTCAGACAATATCTAGCAAAGCCAGACATTTACGGATCCAAACACTGAACACCACTCTTTGGCATGTGCCCTGTGGAAATCCACGCAGATGTGCAGGAGGAGACGAGTGCAATTCTATGCACTGCAACATTGTTTATGATAGTAAAACTAGGGGGTTGCTTTTAATTTTTATTGTATTTTTCCATTACCATTTATCCTCCCTATGCCCTCTTCCACATCCACCTCCACCCCACTAAAATTTGTTTTTAAAAAGATCAAAGTGTTCACCAATAGACTACTTGATAACATAAATTGCAGCGTTTTCATAGGATGGAATGCTATATTAAACTTAGAGTTAGTGAACTAGAGCTACATGGACTAATATAAATCACCTCAGAAATATATAATTGCATAAAAAGGTAAGTTTCAAAATAATATATACAGTATATCCACTTTATAATGTTAAATGCATGTAACCCAGTATTATTTATGGATTTCTCACATGCAGTAAACTAAAAATATGCAGAGGAAGCAGAACCAGCATATTCACAAAGTAGATGCCTCTGGCAGAGAGAAGATTGGGCCTATAAGGACTATGTATATCTGCTTTCCTAATGTTTTAGGTCTTTTAAATGTGTGTGTGTGTGTGTGAAGCAAAAATGGCAAAATGCTGAGATTTAGCAAAACTAGGTTGTTATTTCACATGTGGTTATTATAATATGCTCTACATTTTCTGTATTATTGAAATGGTTCATAATAAAATTAAAATACTAAATGGCATTTAAAATTAGATTTAATGAACATGCATTATTCTATTTAATTTTTTAAATTTTAAATGCTTACCAACTGTACACAGCAGCAAATTCATCTGGGTGCACAACAATGCTGTGGGGTTTCGGGGGTCCGTGAATCTGTGGACAGAGGCACAAGGAGGCAGGAGGAGGTGGTTCCCAACAGGGATGGATACTAGTTTTAAATGGAGACTCTAAAAGGAAATGGCCTGGCCAAGTTCATGTGGTTTATGGATGACAGAGGCTGAATTTGATCCCTTCTTGGGATCAAGAAGAAACTTCCAATTACAAGGTCAGTGCTATACTCACTGCACTTGTTCCCCCAAGTTCAAAGGCATACAGACTCCTTAGGTAGGAATTCAGAGGCATTTGAAAGATGCCTCTTGAGACCATATGAATATTAGGTAATCACCAAGACAAACTTCATCACTAAACATACTGTTAGTATAAAATTAAAACATGTATTACAAAACATTGCACATTCATTAAAGAAAATGTGTATGTTTTAAAGAAAAGTATAAAGAAGAAAAACTCAACAAATGCCATCACTTAACTATGATATTTCTCAACATTTGTATTTTGCTATACATTAACTTTTTAAAAATATATAAGTTTGCAAACACTGTACAACTCACGTCCTAATTATTTCCCATGTCCTGGAATATCCTGTGAAAGTGTTTGTTCTCCAGTGATAATATTCCATTGAATCGATGCTCCATGGCTTAAATAACACATATCCCTATGTCAGAGGCCTATGCTGCTTCCAGTTTTTGATAGCGTAAATATTGCTGTGATATCTTCATGTCTGCCTTTTTAAAGCTTCTTGATGTATATTGCTAAGCTGTCTTCTGAAACAATTGTCCATCTTTCCTGAGCATTATTTGTCTTTAGATATGAGAATAAGTTCTTAATACAATATTATTGAATACCTCCACCACCACCCCCACACAAAAAAGATACAAAACAGGATATATGTGAGTTTGGGTTACTGGCTAAGCAAGTGGCCTTTGGAATAAAATTTAACAGCTTTAACTGGATGCCCTGCCATTTATAACTCTAGAATTTCTCTACTTCAGTTTTCTTGTCTGGGAAATTGAAATAATGTAGTACTTACCTCACAGTGTGATGAGGATTAAAGTGAAGTAACACAGTAACTCTTTTTAGGGGCTAGCACATAAACATTAAATAATTATTGGCTATACTAGTTATTATTATGTTTCTTATTGTTATTGAGATAAAGGCCTTCTTAAGCCAGATACTGTTCAAAAAATCTACCTGTACTAATTAATTTATTCCTCCAGACGACAGAAGTGTTGGGAACACTCCCAGGTTAGACCCTTACATGGAAGGAGTGAGCCCTCCTTCCTCCTTCTGCCCTCCCTATTCTGCTCCTTGGAAATAGACATCGTGCCTGTATATTGCATTGTGACCGTGACAATAGCACCCTGGGGATAATGGAACCGAAAGCTGAAAGCAACATGGGTCCCGGGTCACAGTGGAGCCAGCGATCCAGCCCTGAATTGCCTAATTCAGACTTTTTAGATGTGAGAGAAATAATCTTCTGTCTTGCTTAAACCAGTCTTTCCTAAAGCTCCATACACGTCTGTCACACCTACATCCTAACTCATACAGCCGGCCGCCAGGCAGGTTCTGCCATTTGAGACATTCCCGGGGTTTGTATTGAAATAAAGGCTCAAACTTCCTGGGACAGGGACCATTAAAAGGTGATAAAAACCCGGTAACGAATTGTTTCACACTTCGTCAGGTTGTTGCTACCCAAGTAGACTATTTCTCTAAGCTGCCTAAACCGCTTGTACATTAATAGTTAGGAAACAGAAAGGAAAGGTAAAAACACGAGAGTGACCCCCACATAGTTTCAGTATACACACTGTAGTCGCCCTGCTATGCCCAATGAGCCCCACCTTTCACATCCGTCTGTCCACCAGCCATTTCTACTCTGTTGTCCCACAGGTGCCTCCTAGGCTCACGATGTCTGCTGAGGGAACAGTCGGCTTCTCTGGACCCTTGAACACCCGATCCTTATGAGCAGGATCTCAAAACACATTGCGCAGTGTGTCTGTGTCAGATTTCCTTCTTAGATTAATGGGGGGAAACTGGCTTTCAGGATTCAGAAAAGACATTTCTGTCCCAGGTTGCAGGCTCCGTTGCAGTTGCATGTTATTGCCACGAGAGGGCATTATGTATCCTGCTAAAGATTCAGAGAGGTTCTTCCGGCAGCTCTAAGACGCCGCAGAGCTCCAGGGAGCCGAGAGGAGGACATTCTCACCAAATACATTTGTTGGCCCCATTTATAATTTTGGCGTCGTCACACTCCGTTTTCACATCTGTCCTCCAGCTTTTCTTCGAGCATGTCCTGAAGACACTTACGTTTATCACAAGTCTGAATTCCAGCAAGGTTTTCCCCACTCCACCCCATCCCCAAAGAAAACAAAAACGACCCCTCCCCCTCTGCCTTTAGGTTTCTGTATCTCAAAAGACATTTTTATCCTCCCAACATTCAAACTAAGACCATTAGTTCCTGTCCCCTCCCTTTTCTCCCCGTAAAGCCAAGATGTTACTAAAGCCAAAGTATGCTCTGATTCTGGCCCTTTTCTCCACCCAGCCTGCACCTTCAAACAGGTGTGCTTCAAACAGGTAATTTGTAGTCCTCTCAAGTCTCCCTCCTTTCCAATTTTCCTTAAAACTCTGATGACACAGGTAAGATCACAGCGTTTCTTCCCTCTTTAAATGTTAAGATAAGATGGAAACAACCCAACTGTCCATCGAATGGTAAATGGATACATAAAATGTGCCGTCTATCTATACAATGAGGTATTAATCAGTCTTAAAAAGAAAGGAAATTCTGGCACATACTCCAACATGGATGAACCTTGACGATATTATGCTAAGAAACAGCATCACTTGGATGAATCCAGAACCCAGTTGTTCAACCCAGATACTTTTACCAATAGACCTGGCTTTTGAGACAAAAGTCTCAACACATGGGAAATGGTGGGACAGAGAGATCAACCTCTAACATAACTAATTTATAATAAACCTTTAAGTTAGCTATTTCCTCAGTCTCCAATTTCCATTTTTAACTAAGCAAGTTTTCTGGGTTGAATTTTGTTTCCTCAAGTAGACTTTTCTACTAAAGAAAGTTAAGTTTGCAATGTCCATTCTCTATCATGGAATAACTTCACCTAAGAAGTAACAAAACTGGCATTCTAGTTTCAAACGAGGCTTCGTGGCTTTGGATACTGAAAACTTGTCTGAGGTATCTTAGTGTACTGGCCAAGAAAATAAACTAAATCTAGAATTAGCCCCAGGGCTGCTCCTGGGTCTTCCAGTTCCAACGTGGCTACTCTGCAATAATGATGGTCATATGATTTTTATCTTTCATCCTGTTTTGCGGAGCATTACATTTAGAGGTGTGTATATTGAACCACCCCTGCATCCCAGGCATTAATTGCATTTTATCATATTGCATGATCCTTTTAATGTGTTTTTGAATGGGTTTGCTAACATTCTGTTGAGAAGCTTTGCATCTATGGGTATTCATCAAGAATATTGCCCTGTAGCTTTCTTTGCTTGTAGTGTCCTTATCTGGCTTTGATATCAGGATAATGCTGGCCTCGTAAAATGAGTTTGAGAGTGTTCCCATCTCTTAAATTTTCTGAAAGTGTTCAAGAAGGTTGGACATTAATTCTTTTTTAAATGTTGGATAGAATTCACCCGGGGAAACCATCTTGTCCTGGGCTTTTACTGTTGGGAGATTTTTGATCACTGGTTCAATCTCCTTACTTATTATTGATCTTCAGGTTTCAGACTTGGTACCTTTAACTTTCCATTCTGCTTTTGTGCTTTTCAACTATGGATAATTTTATTGGGGAAGGGGGAGATGGTTAATTTTGGAAAATAAAGCACTATATACAACCTTCAAATATTCCTACCTTGCTCTCCAAATACAGAGTTTAGGGTATCTGAGGAAGCTGCTGCAGGAGGGGGACAGTGAACGGAAAGGGAGGTGTGAATAGGAAGGTCAGCCCTGTTTTTTCTTGTATGTAGTGCTGCTCCGGAGTGGATTTTGAACTTATGAACCCACAGACACTCCTTTGTATATTCCCTCCTTTCCACACATCCTCTTGCTAATTCACACCTCTGAGGATGCTGTTTTTCTTTTTTTAATTCTTTTGAATTATTTTCTAATAGTGTTGCCTTTTTCTAGTTCCCAAAGCTTTGTAAAATGCAGGACATTAGGAATGATATGCAGAGTAAAAAATACTCAATCACGTTTCTTCTAACAGTGGCAGGACTTTTCTAATGCTCTCCCTGGTACTAATTTTCTATAAATACCAAGTAATTTGCTCAAAGCTATTACAAGCTTTTTTGAAAGTCTTACAGAACCTTCCTGGTACCTGGCATAGAGTTTCAGTTTTTGTTTCAATCTCTTGAAAAACCTGAGATTGGGGTGGTATTGATGCAGGGTGCAGCCAGGAGGGGGGCCCCCAAAATAGGGATTTGGAATGGGCCCAGAACTCAGGGTGTCCAGGGAATATTAGAGGGACATATGGGATGTCCTTACCCCTTCCCCCACAGGTGTGAGTTGGGGGAAGGGACACATGGAGCAGGGACATGAAGAGCTGCTAATCCATAGCATAGTCCTTTAACATA
>PVKU01016382.1:0-14846 GCA_004027475.1 Anoura caudifer | reverse complement strand
GAGTCCAGGAGTCCAGGAGCCCAGGGTGACTGCAGGCATTTTGCCAGCCCCCAGGCCCTGCTGGACCCTTGTCGTCTGGCTTTGTCCACTGCAGCTGGGCCACCACAGCCTCAAGCTGCACAGCTTGGAGAGCTCACAGTGCTTCTAGTAGGGGGACGTGACCTTGAGTCTGAGCCCAACCGTCTCTGCAAGCAGGGGTCGGAGACATAAATTCATTGCTACAATATCATCATGGTGATGTAAAAAATGGCATAGGGAATATAGTCAATAATATTGTAATAACTGTGTATGGTGTCAGGTGGATACTATTCAATAGTTTCGTGGAGGTGATCACTCTGTAAATTATGTTAATGTCTAATCATTATGTCATATACCTGAAAGTAGTATAATAGTATGTCAACTGTAATTTAAAAAATATTTTAAATATTATTAATAAAACTTAGGTATGAAAGTACATATTTATTCAGCAGTTGTATTCAGATGAGGGGTTCTGAAACTTACACCTCAGGAGCTTCATAGTCCATCCACTGTGGTTCCCAGTGTCCTGTGGGATCCCACCTTGGATGCTAAATCTCCCACCATGAGAAGCCTTTGCCTGCCTCAGGTAGTCTTTAGGGAACCTGGGCATAGGAAGAAGTACAGTGTGGCTGATGGGGAGGTCTCTCAATGTCATCTTGTGACTCTACCCAGGACTATAGCTATGACAGGAGAGGGTCTGCCCGACTGCAGGTGCTATTGAAGTGTGGTCTCTGAGCTGTGTGTCTGTGAGCTGTCTGTTCACAATCCAGGACAATGTCAATCAGACACTGAGATGACATATAGATGCTGTTGAAACTCGGTGCTGAGCTGCTTGTGGAGGGAGCTGGTACTGGGCACATAGGACCCCATCTCAGCCTGTGATGTCCTGGGACAATGACAGAGCTGGCCCTTCACCATAGACAGATGGAGACACACTCATCTCTCACTTCTTAGGATCGTTGTGATTTTGAAAACAACCTATCATCAGTATTTCATTTTGAAACAGAATAATAATAAAACAATAATACAAATGGAAAGCTAACCCGGTAATAATTTGTTTGAGGTCTGGTTTAGTTGCTTTTTAAACAAAGTACGAATATTTAATCTTTTTTCTTATAGTATATTTTTCTCATAGTCTTCTCTCCTGAGATTGAGTTTTTCATTGTTAAAAGCTCTCTGAAAATTTACTCCCTCCACTCTTCTTTCATGATAAAATATGCACAATACAGTATTTTTTGTTTTATCCGCTCATAAATGTACACACTTCAGTGGCATTAAGTGTGTTCCCAATGTTATATAAACACCATCACTGATTGTACCAAAAATTTTCATCATCCCCCCAAAAGGCTTAGTACTCATTAAATACTAACTTTCTTGCTCCCTCCCTGCAGTCCCTAGCAATCTCTATTTCTTATTTTGGCACCTAATGTAAATGAAATCATGTAATATTTATTCTTGTGTTTCTGGCTTGTTTCACTCAGCGTAATGTTTTCCCTTTCCATCCATGTTGTAGCATACATCAAAACTTCACTCCTTCTTATGGCTCAGTAATATTCCATTGTATGTGTATATCACATTTTGCTTATTGATTCATTTGTTCATGGACTCTCGGGTTGCTTCCACCTTGGCTATAATGAATAATGCTGCTATGAACATCGGTGTACAAGTATTCGAATCTTGCTTTCAGTTCTCTTGGTTATACACCAAGGAGTGAAATTGCTGGGTCATCGGGTTGTTCTCTGGTTAACCTTTCGAGAAACTGCCAAAGTGTCTTTCAGAGCAGCTGCTCCGTTTCTCATTCCCATCAGCATTGCACGAAGGTTCCAATTTCTCTACATCTCCACACCACTTGTTATTTTGCTTTTTTAAAAAATTATAGCCATTCTAGCAGGTGTGAAGTGGTTTTGATTTGCATGTTCCTAATGATTAATGATGTAACACCTTTGACGAGTGAAATCTTTTCAAATGTATTTTGACCATTGCATATGTTAAGAAATGTCTATTCAAGCCCTTTGCTCATTCTTCTTTCATTATTTAAACACCATATATTGTATGTTTTCTATTATCATTTAGTCCCCTTATACCCTCCCTCATCCTCAGCAATCAGCACACTCTTGTCCATGTCCATGAGCTCTTTGCCTTTTTGCTCAATCCCTCCACCCTCTAACCTCCCCCACCTTAGCTGTCATCCTGCTCTGCACCTTTGAGTCTGTCCCCATTTTCCATATTTGTTCAGTTTCTTCATTAGATTCCACATATGGGTGAAATCACATGTCATTTGTTTTTCTCTGGCTTAGTTCACTTAGTGTAATGTTCTCCAGGTCCATCCATACTGTCGCAAAGGGTAAAATCTTCTTCATTTTGAAGGCCGAGTAGTATTCCATTGTGTAATTATCCCATCATTGTTTTATCCACTCATCTATTGGTGGACACATGGGCTGCATCCACATCTTTGTGATTCTAAGTAACGCTGCAATGAACATGGCGTAGCATATGCTCTTTTGAATTATTATTTTGGGTTTCATGGGGCTTTGTCATTGTTGAGTTTTAGCAGTCTTTTATGGAAATTAAATTCTTATGAGATATATGATTTGAAAATATTTCCCCACAGTATAAAGGATGGCCTTTCACTTTCACTTTCCATAAAAGTCTTGAGTTTGATGAAGTCAAATTTTTTATTTTTTGTTGCATGTGCTTTCGGTGTCATTTCCATCAAGTTGTTGCCAAACCCGTTGTCATAAAGATTCTTCTCAATGTTTTCTTCTAGGACCTGTAGAGTTTTACCTCTTATGGTTAAGTCTTTGATCCATTTCGAGTTAATTTTTAAATATTGTGTATGGTGAGAATCCAAACTCATTTTTTGTACGTCAATATCTAATTTTTGCAGTATCATTTGTTGAAGAGGCTGTGTTTTCCCAGTGAATGAATTGTCTTGGCAATTTTATTGAAAACTGATTGACTGTGTAGGTGAGGATTTAGTTTGAGTTCTCTATTCTATTCCATTGGTCTACGTGTCTGTCCTACACTAGTGACATATTGTTTTAACTACCGTAGCTTTTCAGTTAGGCTTCCAAGTCAGGAGATGTGTATTCTTCATTTTTGTTCTTTTTTTTCCTCAAAATTGCTTTTGTTATACAGGGTCCCTTGCAATTACACATGAATTAGAGGGTAGACTTTTTTATATCTTAGAAAGGAAATGTGAACTTTTTGTAAAAATTGCATTAAAACTGGAGATTATTTTATATATTGTTGAGGTCTTAAAAATATTCAGCTTCCTATCCATGAACACAGGATGTCTGTCCATTTATTTAGGTCTTCTTTAATTTCTTTTAGCAATGTTTTATAGTTTTCAGCATACAAGCCCTTTACTTTCTTAGTTAGATTTATTCCTAAGTATTTAATTCCCTTGGTGTTTTTATAAATGGATTTGCTCTCCTATTTCCCTTTGAGATTGTTCAATGCTGACATGTAGAAAAAAATCCTTTTTTGATTTAATCTTGTACCCTGCAACTTTCTTGAACTTACTCAGTAACTTTAGAAGCCACCCTGTGGATTCTTAGGACTTTTTATATAATATGGTAATGTCATCTGTGACTAGAGATAGCTTTATTTTTTTCCTTCCATTTTGGTATTTTACTGATTGAACTCTCTGGCACCACTTTTACTTTCCAATTTGAATGCCCTTTTTTTTTTTTTTTTTTTTTTTTTTTTTTTTTTTTTTTTTTTTTTTTTTTTTTTTTTTTTTTTTTTTTTTTTTTTTTTTTTTTTTTTTTTTTTTTTTTTTTTTTTTTTTTTTGTCTAACAGATTTGGTTAGAACTTCTGGCACAATGTTAAATGTCAGCAGCGATAGTGGGTATCCTAGTATTTTGGCTGAGTTAGGGGTAAAGTTTTCAGTCTTTCACCAGAAAGGAGTGGTGTGAAATGTTCAAGGTGATAAAAAGCAAGGACCTACAACCAAGGTTATCCAGAAAGGCTATCATTTAAAACTGAAGGAGAAATAAGGACTTTCCCAGACAAGAAAAGGCTAAAGGAGTGTGTTAACATGAAACTGGTACTGCCACTAATGTTAAAGGGCTTGCTTTAAGAAGAAGGAGAAAGAGAAGGAGAAGGAAGAAGAGGAAGAGGAGGAGGAGCAGGAAAAGAAGAAGAAGGAGGATAAGGAGGAGGAAAGAAAGCAAAAAACAGGAAAATAAGCTAACAATGAAATGGCACTAAATATATATCTGTCAATAGTCACCTTAAATGTAAATGGCTTAAGTGCTTCAACCAAAAGACATGATGGGGTAGCTGAATGGATGAGAAAACAAGACCCATACATATGCTGCCCAAGAGACCCAGCTCAGATCAAAAGATACTCACAGACTCAAAGTATAGGGCTGGAAAGATATATTTCATGCAAATGGCAAGGAAAAGAAAAAGCTAGGGTAGCACTAATATCCAACAAAAGAGACTTTAAAACCAAGGCTATCATAGGAGACAAAGAAAGCCACTACACACTGATAAAGGGAACAATCCAGCAAGAGGATATAACCTTAATAAACATTGACACACCCAACATAGGAGCACCTAAATATGTAGAGCAAATATTGATGGACATAAAGGGAGACAGTGACAGAAATACAGTCCCAGTTGGGGCTTTGAACACCCTATTGACTTCAATGGATAGATCTTCCAGACAGAAAACCAACAGGGATACGGAGGTCTTAAATGACACATTAGAGCAAATGGGTTTACTTGATATCTTTAGAATATTTCACTCCAAAGCAGAAGAATATACATATTTTTCAAGTACACATGGAATGTTTTCTAGGGTAGGCCACATGTTAGGACATAAAATGAGTCTCAACAAATTTAAGAAGGCTGAAATCATATCAAGCTTTATCTCTGACTACAATGCTATGAAACTAGAAATCAGTCAGAAGAAGCACACTGAAAAACACACAAAGACATGGAAGCTAAATAACATGTTATTAAACAATCGGTAAGTCAACAATGAGATCAAGGAAGAAATCGAAAGACACTTTGGAACAAATGAAAACGAGAACTCAACAATCCAAAATTGTGGGACACTGGGAAAGCAATCCTAGGAGGGAAATTCATAGAATTACAGGCTATCTCAAACAAAATGAAACAAAACAAAACATGAAAAACCTCAAATAAACAATCTACACTTAAAGGGACTTGAAAAAGGAAAACAAACAAAGTCCAAAGTGAGTAGAAGGAAGGAAATAATAAAGATTGGAACAGAAGGAAACATAATAGAGTCTAAAAGCTGATACACAAGATTGATGACCCGAGAGCTGAGTCTCTGAAAAGATAACAATCAGAAAAGATAAACCACTTAATTTGATAGAAATCTACATATACTTTCCTTTTCCATAATAGAATTTTACATGTAAAGTTTAAATTTTCAATGAAGACAATGAAAATATTGGCACTTTACACGGACATGAAGCTGGCTGATTTTGCCTCTGAAGGTTTCTAGTGTCATGTGGAGGCACAAATGGTAAGTGTGACAAAAAGTCTTGGCCATGTTCAGGATAATAAATTCTCAGGTTGTCATAGGCAGTGATTATATGAAACTTGGTAGATAATAAAATTGTTCTTAATCCTGTTTTAAATTACACAATACTTAAATGTATATTGGTAACTATGCATTATTTATACCTGTATTTCTTTAATTAATAAAAAGAGATCTAGATAATTTGCAAAGTCTCTGTCTATAAGAATTTTTGTTTCAGGACCTTCATTGCGATGGCCTAAAGAAAATTCATATAAGCATATTGTGGATTATTTACATGACACATTCATAATCTAGTAGGACACAGAATGGGCACCCCTATCTATGTTTGTAATTACATTATTTCAGATAGATATGCAGTTGCTGTTAGCCAATAGGAAAAAACACACATAAAACATGAAGCAGAGCAAAGTGAAGTCTAAATGCCATCATGGCCGTGTCTCATTAGAGTTGCACTAGTGAAAGCCAAAGAAACTGAGAAATCACAACCTATGCCAAAGTCACCAGTCAAGGCTGGGAAGACAACTTAGGTGAAGCACATATCACATTAAATTGATACTTTTCTTATAACTATATTGGTCTTAAAATACAGTATATGAATTTGTAACTAGTTGTATATTTGCATATAAATATGTTAACATGATACATTAAAGGCAATAAATTAACATTACAGATCTATGACCTTCTTTTTTTAAAATTTAAGTTCGCAAACCTGACTCATAATGAGCCCTGAACTCTGCACACACATGTAATGTGCACCCAGTTCCTGGTGGCATTTCTCCTGTTCTGAGCTCTTAGCATGGGAAATATTATACTCGTATAGCATGGAAGGAAAATTAGGTTATAAAGGTAAATAAAGTATAATCCAATTATTGATTTAGAAAACTCAAGGGATACATAGCAAATGTTACTTGTAATTATCCTAGATCATAGGACTGTGGGTCATTTGTTAACCTATGTGAATTTTTCTATACTTTCCACAATAAATATGATCTTTCATGAAAAGGTTGCTTTTAAAAAATGAATTGGTCAGAGCTTTAATATGAAAATTCCATCATATCTCCAACACAACACCTATAATAGCTGCACATTTGTCCGCTTTTTCCTTTGCTAGGATATGGGGTGTGTCCTGTTCACAAATATGTTGCCAGTGCCAAGCACGGTGCTTGACACATGCTGAATGCTCAGTGAATTGCTCCATGACTAGTAGCTAAATTTACCGAGGGAACACTATCCATCAAGGATTATCTCATTGCAAGCTTCCTACATTTGTTATCTCCATTCTATAGGTGAAGAAACTGATGTTTAGAGGTGATGGAATTAAGCCTACAAAGCAACTTGATGAGATTCAAACAAATCCATCTTTCCCCAGAACTTAAGATATTAACAGTATAAATGCGAGAAATTTAACAGAATATCTGAGTCCAAACTTGCAGGGGTTGTGAATCAGTTCTTTTGTTAGGAGTGTCCCAACCAATTAGTGAAAAATCCCCGAATGTGTGAGGAAAGTAGATTTCTCCTTCAGTCATTTGTATCTGGGAATAAAACACCATGAATCATGTATGGAAGCACAGTCTGACAAAGCCAGCGTTCACTACCATACACAAATACATTCAGTGAATAGTGTAAGTAAAAATAATATAAAAAACCATTTAATTCCAACAGAATAAAAAGACAACCCACAATATGGGAGAGCATATTTGCCAATACTTATGATAAGGGGTTAATATCCAAAATGTATAAAGAACTTACAAAACTCCACACCAAAAAAACAACCAACCCAATTATAAACTGGGCAGAGGATCTCAATAGACACTTCTCCAAAGTGGACAGATGGCCAGTAGACATATGAAAAATGCTCAACATCACAAATCATCAGAGAAATTCAAATTAGAACGACAATGAGATATCATCTCACACCTGTCAGAATGGCTCTCATCCACAAATCGACCATCAACAAGTGCTGACAAGAATGTGGAGAGAGGGGAAACCTGTTGCACTGTGGGTGGGAATGCAGACTGGTGCAACCCACTATGGAACTCAGTATAGAGATGCCACAAAAAATTAAAAATGGACCTCCCTTTGGACCCAGCAATCCACTTCTGGCACCAAAAACACTAATTTGAAAGAACATAAGCACCCCCATGTTCATTTCAGTGTTCTGTGCAATCACCAAGATATGGAAGCAGCCCAAGTGTCCATCAATAGATGAGTGGATAAATCAACTATGGGACTTTTACACAATGGAATACTATTTGGCTGTAAAAAGAAGAAGAAAATTTTACCCTTTGCAACAGTGTGGGTGGACCTGGACAACATTATGCTAAATGAAATGAGCCTGTCAGAGATAGACAAAAACAATATGATTTCACTCATATGTGGAATCTAACAAAGAAAATGAACTAATAAGGAAAATGGGGACAGACTCATAGATGGACAGAAGGATGACATCTAGAGATGGGGTGAAGGTTAGGTGGTGGAGGAATTGAGCAAAAAGACAAAAAGACTCATGGACATGGAGAATAGTGTAGTGATTGCTGGGGTTATAAGGGGACTGATGGGTAATGGGAAAAAGTAAAATAAAGACTAAAAAATAATTTAATAAATAAATAATGAATAACTTTCATTCCATGTTACTGGCCTATAAGCTTTTAATAAGTTGATAGGTGAATATACCATAAGCCCAATGTACTGTTAAAAACATACAAAGACCATCTGTATCAGATAGTAGTTTTCAAGAAAAAATTCCAACTAACCTATAACATCTGTATAAAACTATGTGATTAGTTACAATGTTAATTGTTCAATTCCAGTCTAGGTGTTGGGAACCGCCCTACCTGGTTTCAGAGGCTGTAACCACCCCCCCCCCCACCACCACCATGGCTAACGCTGAGTAAGTGACCTTCGGACCATAAGCCACTAAGGAGACAAAGCTTATTGCCCTGGCAGGAGTGCCACTTCTGCTCCTTTTACTTCATCCATAACTGGACCCCAATGCTTGATCAGTTAGCCAATGACAGCTAAGATTCCTCAAGTGGGGAATGACCTAAGACAGGCCTGATCACATGGAGGCCCCAAGGAAGGACTTGGGGGGCTATAGCAAAAGGGGGTGATGGACCCTCAGCTATGACATAGCCTGAGTCCTCATTCTGTCCGAGATAAGTCTGGTAATCTCTGGCTGCCTTGCTTACCCTGCCTGACTTAAGCCTGAGACAATGCCTTATGCCTGAAACAATGCTGGAGGTGAGTGTAGTTCTGTGCTCCAAAAGGCGGGTTCCCTAGAGCCATCAGGCCTAGGAAAGAATATGTAAAATCCTGTGAAACCTACTTGGTTTAGAATGCTCTCAATTAAATAAGGGTCCAAGCAAGGAGTATGTTCCTCAAAGTTTTATAGCTCTTTAGCTATCTGACCCTGACTTAAAATAGGCCCTCAGAGTTCTTTGTATGTTATCTATTGTTTGATCCTTACTGCCTGATAATGATTAATGAGCTTTACCTGTATTCCTGTGCAAATTGGGCCAAATAAAAGCCCATTGAGGAAAAGGCTCTTGGCCCTTCTCCTTTGAGAGATCGGCCACCTTTCCTCCCCAAGCAGATCATGTCTTGGTAGACTTGTTCTCATTCCTGGTGGCTGGGACTGGAGGGGGGTCTCTGTGGGTGGAGACACCCCCACATCTAAGCATTTTGCATATAATGAAACAGAATAGTACTTACAAGTGAAATTATGTCACTGCTGTAAATAAAATTTATTTATTAATCTTGTTTTAAAAAATATATTTTAAATGATATCTGGCACAGTTTTGAAGAGAGTTTGCATAGAAAGTTCGCACTCCTTAAGCGTTTCATTTTTTACACAGTAATTTGCTATTGTTTTTTTTCTTTTAAAAGGTACACAGAGATAGGAGTTTGACATAAACTTGAGAGGCCTAGGTAACAGGTTGAATTTGTTATTCTATGTTTTTGTATGAGGAAAAATACCATGACAGGTTTACAGTCCCTCAGGTCTACAGAGGGCTGCTGACAAAGGAGTTCCTACAACAGCTGGTCACGGAAGGCTGTGCTGAGGAAATGGCACCGTGCTGATCTGAATGATCAGAAATCAGAGGGAAGATGATTAGGCATAAAATATACCATGAAATCCACAATGAAAACATGGCAGGTAGACACTACTGCCAATCATTTATTTCCCCAGAAAAAGGAGTGTTTGGAAGGAAACAGGTAGAAACACCTATTGACCTTAGATAGATGCTCAGTTGTGGGAAAAAATTCTTTGAACCCACATCCCCAAAATGGTGATAAAGTGCTCAAATATCCTAAAAATCAATAGATCAACAGATAGATGAATGGGAAGGGGGCAAAGAAAGAGAACAAAAGTAATCTCAAAGCTGACATTATTCTCATATCTATTGTGATTTTTTTGTTGCAGAGAATAAATGGGTAAAAGAAAACTGTCTGACCAGCCTAAGAATTTTTGAGTTATGTAATTTCTGCTCTAGACTAATTTGAAAAGTATGAAGAGCCTAGCAGAAAAAAGTGCACACTAAATTTTGACAAAGGCCCAAAATATCCCAGTTTGCATCCCCCTATCCTAATGGTCTTTGTGGAAGCATCTGGCAATTATCTTATTACTTGTGGTCTCGTCTACTCTCTCCAGAATTTCACATGGACCTTGTCTAGTATATTCATCATAATAGGGTTTCAGTAATTTCAGACTCTAATCAAAATATAAAAATTTTCATTAAAATACTTTAGACTGAAAGGAAAGTCAGGCAACTTAAAAGGGAAGGCTTTAAAGTTATTAGAAAAGTTTATGTACGTGAAGTATCATTCTCCTTGAATGTCAGATTAAGTAGCTGCTCTCAGAAATAAAGTATCATTAAGTACTCACCAATCTTCTACCAGTGTATTATCATTCAGGTTGGTCAGCATTACAAGGACCCACTGCAGTTTTGAACTTCAAACACCTCCAAGGCCTGTGGGTCAGATGTATCTTTACTAGGTTGTGTAGCTACCTTAGAGAAATCTACAGGGCCCACTGCTCCCAAGCTGCTTCTAAAAACCTCTGCATGTAGAATTTATATTTCAGTAGAGTTACAACTAAGAGATCTTACAAAGAACAGAAATTTCCCAATTTCCAAACTATAATGCCATTCTGTCATTGTTCTAGAGTTGTGTTTCTCAAATACATTTCATAAATTGAAGGGGCTACAGAATATTGTATCATTTCTATTATATTTTATCCATGTGGGCAACACTTACTCCTATATTTTTTTATTCAAGGGATATATTATTTAGTAACAGAGTATAGATAATACAGGTAAAAGTTTAAACATAGCTACAGTATGAGAGTAACAACAGTCTTTAAAAACTTACAACTTTAAAGGTGTTACGTACATAAGGACCACAAACCTTAAACACTTCAGCAAAATCTCACACACACAAATGCACAGGTGTGCACAAGAGTACTATATTTCCCATGTGTGTTCTCACTACCCAGATGAAAACAACGTTATCTGCATGGCAGATGTCTCCCTCATGCTCTTTCCCCATCATGGTGGAATTGATTAAAAAACGTCCACAAATTCCATGATAGTCCTCCTTTCAAAAGATGAGGCCTAATTCTGCCCCTCTTAAGTGTGGACTGTCCTTACAGACTTCCTTCTAACAAAGAATGTGTACAAATCTTTAACCTCCTGATTAAATTTGTCAGCAAGACTTTAGTTCTTAGATGCTATTAAAAATTAAATTGTAAGTGAATTACAATTTCCTCTTTGGACTGTTCACTGCTGGTGTAGAGAATCACTACTGAATTTTGGGTCTTGGTCCTCTAGTCTGCAACTATACTACATTCATTTATTTGCTGTGTTCAGGTAGCTTTCTTATAGATGCTCAGGGATTTTCTACGTATATATAATTATGTCACCAGTGAATAGAGATGGTTTTGCATCTCCTTTTGCAATTTGAATAATTCTTATCTCTTTTTCTTGTTCAATTGCTCTGGCAAAAACTTCTGATATAGTGTTCAATAGCAGTGGTAAAAGTGGGCAAACATTTCGTGTTTCTGATTTAGGGGAGAAAACTTTCAATCCCTTACCACTAAGTACGATGTTAGTCATGGGTACAAAGATTTCGTCTACACAGGAAAGCGACTTAGGTTTCTCGTAGCAAATGGGGTTTGTCCATTTAGAACCATTAGCACTAGGCACAAAGGGGCCCATTTGTTGGTTAAAGAAAACTTCTAGGGTATCATAGGTTCTGCTTCTTGGGCTGGGCCTAAATGCACAGGTGTCTCCTACTTGTGAAAATTCTTGAAGTTATATACACATGATCTGTACATTTTCCTGGTGTAAGATCTATT
This sequence comes from Anoura caudifer, assembly GCA_004027475.1. Taxonomy (NCBI): domain Eukaryota; kingdom Metazoa; phylum Chordata; class Mammalia; order Chiroptera; family Phyllostomidae; genus Anoura; species Anoura caudifer. The sequence goes on along the minus strand of PVKU01016382.1, from coordinate 2,948 downwards.
ACAATAAAAAATTTACAAGTAGAAAGTATCCTACAATGAGACTCCCAATGAGAAGGGAGACTCCACTGAGAGGTAGTATGGTCTGTAAAGCAGCTCTTATTCTTTCATTTTTCTTATTTGAAGCATGCGGTCATGACATCTTCAAGCTGATTTCAATGTGACTTTTCCCTTTTGTCATTACCAAATCTAAACACCTACACTAGTCAGGGTATTGGCGCTTTAGCTTGCATTAGGGTACCCCAAATGCTGATAGCAAAGGACTTGACTTTACTATTTGACTTTAATCCAGCACTTCAAGTCCTCAATTCTTATTTCTGTGATATGATAGAACGTAAAGTAGCCATCATTTATAATATATACCAGAATTCAATTTATTTACAACCTTGCTGTAGATAGGTTTATCTGATTTTCCTAAATATTTACCGGCATCATTTTCAAATGGACAGTTATGCACATGTGTAAGTGAGTAACATTTTTCCTCATGTAAATATTTGTGTGTGTGTCCGTGCGTGTGTGTGTATATATATGGATATAAATATACATGTGTACATATATGAATATTTAAGAATGAAAAATGTGAAAAAGGGTGGTTTGAGATACTTGAACTAAATAGAAATATTACTTAGCTAGTATGTCACATTTGCCCAATATCCTAAATAAGAAATATTTACTGATTTTGAAAAAGTTATGAAATGACCTTTCAAACAAAACACTCACAGCTCCCAGTCACTCAGCCAGGAGTTTACTTACAACTTCCCTTTTTTCAGTGAGAGTGGACGCCATCTTGGATAACAGCCACCAGCTGACTGCGAGCATCACCACTGTGCCATCTCATGGGCTATCTAGGAGCAGTTTTGAAAACATTAAACTATAATGGAAAGAGCACTTTTCTTTGCAATGTGCTTACATATTAAAATTATCTGACCAGAAAACATATATAAAATGTTTTGAAAAGGTTTTAAATCATGAGCACTTCAAAAATATTAAGTGATACCAAGCACACCCTCTAACCAGAATGTTTGAAATTAGAAATCAACTGCAAGTGGAAGTGGAAAACACCACAAATATGTGGAGAGTAAACAACATGCTGCTAAAAACCAGTTGGGTCAAAGAAGAAATAAAAGGTGAGGTCAGTATATATATATAGAACAAGGAGAATGGCAACATATCACATTAAACTTCGATTTAAAATCAATTTTTTTGAAAATGGCCACAATGAGTCCGTTTATTTTTTTAAATTCTAGTTTATTCTACAGTTGTCCCAAATTTTCCTTTTTCCCCTCTTTCCTACAGCCAACCCTACCATCCCATAGTCCATCCCCACACCATTTTCCCTGTCCCTGGGTCAGTCAGACGTGTTCTTTGACTCATTCCCCCTTCCCCTTCTCTCCATCACTCTCCCTCCCCACTTTCCTCTGGCAGCTGTCAGTCTGTTCCCTGTTTCCATGTTTCTGCTTCTATTTTGCTTGTTACTTCATTTTGTTCATTAGATTCCTCTTAGAAGTGAGATCATATCAAACTTTGGGGATGCAGAGGAAGTGGTAGTTAGAGAGAAGTTTATATCTTTATAGCATTATATCAATAAACAAGAAATCCCAAGTAAATAACCTAATATAGTGTTGTAAAGAACTACAAAATGGAAAACAAAATAAACACAAAATACGCAAAAAAAAAAAAAAAAAGGAACTATAAGAGCAAGTAGAGAACTCCTGGCCAAGTGACTGGGTAGGTACAGGTGTTGTCCTTTACAGCAAAGGGTCATGGGTTTGTTTCCCAGTCAAGGTACATACCTTGGTTGTGGGTACAATCTGCAGAAAGGGCACATAAGGGAGGCAACAAGTTGATGTCTCTCTCACGTTGATGTTTTTCCCTCTCCCTGGGTCTCCCTGTCTCTCTCACTCATATCAATAGGCATTCCCTCAGGTGAGGATTGGGACAAGAAATAAAAAAATAAAAATTAGAGCAGAACTAAATGATACAGAGAACAAAAAGACTATACAAAGATTAAGGCAACAAAGAGATGGTTCTCTGAAAAGAGTAATAAAATCGACAAACCTCTGGCAACATTTGCTAAAGAAAAGAGAGAAAAGACTCAAGCAGAATCAGAAATGAGAAAGAAGTTAACATGGACACCACAAGAAATGCAAAGGATCATACAATGATACTGTGAAAGACTCTATGACACCAAATTTAATAAAGTAGAAGAAATGGATCAGTTCCTAGAAATGTATAACCTCCCTGGACTGAATCACAAAGAACTGGAAAATCCAAATAGACCCATCAACAGTGAGGAAACTGACACAACTGTCAAGAATTTCCCCAAAAGTTAAAAGTCCAGGACCAGATGGCTTCACCAGTGAATTACTCCAAACACTCAAAGAAGACTGGATGTGTATTCTTCTCAAACTCTACCAAAAATGTGAAGAAAAGGCAATATTTCTGAACACATTTTATGAGTCTAACATAACCTACTACTAAAACCTGGGAAGAGTAGCATACAAAAATGACAACTATAGACCTGTATCTCTGATGAGTAAGGATGCAAAGTGCCAGCCAATGAAATGTAAGGACACATTAAAAAAGATGACATTCATAACCACACTGACCAAGGTACAGGGATGGTTCCATCAATGCAAATAAGTACATGATATTCCACATTGATTAACAAAATAAAGGATAAAAATTATAGGATCATATCAATAGGTTCAGAAAAAAACACCTGACAGGATAAAACATCCATTTATTATGAAAACACTCAATAAAATGGGTAAAAAGGAAAGCACACAATCTAATAAAAGCCATATATGACAAGCCCTCAGCAAATATCCAATAAATGGTGAAAGGGTAAAAGCTTTTCCTCTAAGCTCAGGGACAAGACAGGGATGTCCACTCTCACCACTAGTACTCAACACAGGACTACTGGACCTCCCAGCCAGAGCAATCAGGTA
>PVKU01016381.1:0-14844 GCA_004027475.1 Anoura caudifer | reverse complement strand
ACTTCCTGGAAGTCTATTTCCTTTGCCAGATTGGGGAAGTTCTCCTTTATTATTTGTTCAAATAAGTTTTCCACTGGTTGCTCTTCCTCTTCCCCTTCTGGTACCCCTATAATTCGGATGTTGGGACATTTAAAGATGTCCTGGAGGTTCCTAAGCCTCTCCTCATTTTTTTGAATTCTTGTTTCTTCATTCTTTTCTGTTTGTTTGTTTGTTTCTTCCTTCTGGTCCACTCCATTGATTTGAATCCCAGTTTTCCTCCCATCTCTGTTGGTTCCCTGCGCATTTTCCTTCATTTCACTTATTGTAGCCTTCATTTGTTCATCTAATTTGTGAACAAAATCAACCAATTTGTGAGCATCCTGATCACCAGGGCTTTGAGCTGTGCACCTGATAGGTTGGCTATCTCTTGGTCACTCAGATGAATTGGCTCTGGGGCTTTGATCCGTTCTCCCATTTGAGCCATTTTTGTTTGGTGGGTTTTTTTGGTCTGGTCGCAGCTGTTACGTAATGAGGGCCTTAGCTGTTCCCCAGGGCGGGGCAGCCGAGTTGCTGGGTTGTGACGCTGTATGTGGGGTCTGGGTCTGAGAGGGAACAATGGCGCTTGTTCTGTTCTCTCTTGGATTCCAGTCCCTTCCACCGTTTCCCCTTTGCCTGGATTATCTACACACAAATGTGGGACCGTCTGATCAGCCAGCTGCCTTGCGTGGCCTCACTGAGTCTGCTGGTTGCCACCCCGTGCCCAGGGTCCTCTAGCTACCACCTGTGCACCTGGGGTCTGCTAGCCATTGCCTGCACACCTGGGATCTGCCAGCTGCTGCTGCCTGCGTGTCTGGGTCCATCAACCTCCACTTTTTTCTGCCTCCAGTATGCCCCTCTTACTAGTCTGGATGAATGGTTGTTGGACTTCCATACAGTTCAATTTTTCTATCAGTTCTGGGTGTTTTCTTGTTTCTAAATCTTTGTTGTCCTTAATTTTGGTTGTGCAAGGAGGCACAGTGTGTCCACCTACGCCTCCATCTTGGCTGGAAGTCCCTATGTGTCGTGACCTCATTTTAAGCTAAAGATCTTATCTCTAAGGAAGGTTAAATTCTGAGGTTCTCGGGGTTAGGACTTAAACGTAAGAATTTGGGAGGCCCAGTTCACCTATTGCAGTGAACAGCACCACAGTGACTGTTCCTGCACATTTGTCTTCGTGCATTTAAATATGTCATAAGATAAATTCCTACATGTGGGATTGCTGGGTCAGAATTTATGTCCAAACTATTTCCAAAAGTTATGCATAAAAAGGGTTGTAAAGCGTTCTTCTTTTCTCTCTTTTTGTTTAAGATTGCTAATACTTTTTCCTTAAAAATTATGTAGAATTCACTAGTGAAGCCATGCATGCTGAGGTTTTTGGGGGAGAGAGTTTTCATAATTATTCAGTTTATTTAATAGTACTATTCAGATTTTTTATCTCTTTTATCATTTTAAGTTATAGTTTTCAAAACATTTTTGTATTTCACCTGAATTTTCAAATTTGTTGACATTGAATTTTTAATAATAATATCTACCGACTTTGGCTTTGTCAGTTCTATTGAATGTTTATTTTCTGTTTTATTAGTTTTTGCTCTTCTGTCTATTATTACCTACCTTCTTTCTTTGACTTTAATTTGCTGTCTTGTCTTGTTTTGTTTTATAAGCTTCCTAATATGAATGATTTGATCTTTGGTTTTTTTCAACCTTTCTGTTCTAAAACCAAGTGTTGTTAGGATGTGAAGCAACTGGAACTCTGGTCCACTGTTGGGTTGGGAGTGTAATTTGATACTATTGAAAAATGTTTAGCACTATTGACTGGATTTTAACATATATATACCATGTGATCCAGTAATTTCATTCCTGCGTAAATACCCTACAGAACTGAGTACATACACATATTAAAAGACGTGTGTAAGAATGCTAGTTTAAAGAAACATGTAGCCCAGTAGCTGTATTAAAAGGTGGAGTTTGAAATAGCACAATACCATTTACATCAGCATCCAAAAAATAAAAATAAACACCAGCTTGGTGTTGTATCTAAAGTCCTTGCCAAACCCAAGATCATCTAGATTTTCTTCTATTTTCTTCTAGGAGTTTTATAGTTTTCATTTTATACTCAGGTCTAAGATCCATTTTGAGTTAATTTCTGTGAAAACTGTTAGGTCTGTGTCTTAATTTGTTTATTTGTTTTTTTTTTTTTTTACTTGTGGTTGTCCAGTTGTTCCAACACCATTTGTTAAAAAGAGTATTCTCTCCATTGTATTGCCTTTACTCCTTTGTCAAAATGAGTTGACTCTATTTGTGTGGGTCTATTTCTGAGCTCTGTTTCATTGATCCGTTTGTTTATTCTTTTACTAAGACCCATTGGCCTGATTACTGTAGCTTTATACTTAAGTTTTAAACTTGGGTAGTACTCTAACTTTGTTCTTCTTCAATATCCTATTAGCTATCCTGGGTCTTTCAATTCTCTGTATAAATGTGAGAACTAGTTTCTCAGCATCCACAAAATGGCTGGCTGAGATTTTGATTGGGGCTGCATTGAATCTAGATAGATCCAGCTGGAAAGAACTGACATCTTAACAATATGGACTCTCCCTAACCATGAACATCTCTCCATTTATTTAGTTCTTTCATTTTGCTCATCAGAGTTGTGTAGTTTTCCTCATATAGATGTTGTACATCTCTTGTTAGATTTATTTATACCAAAGGATTTCATTTTGGGGGCTGCTAAGGTACATGGTATTGTGCTTTTTTCAAATTACACTTGTCAATTTCTGGTACATAGGAAAGCGAATGACTTTGGTATATTAACCTTGTATCCTACCTACAGCTTTGCTGTACAGTTACGTGCTGCATAACAATGTTTCTGTCAATGACAGACCACATGTATAATGGTGGTCCCTTGAGATTAAAAGGGGTCTGAAAAATTCCAACCCCTAGTGGCCTCGTAGCCATCATAATGTTACAGTGCAATGCATTACTCACAATTTTGTGGTGATGCTGGTGTAAACAGACCTACTGCACTGCCAGTCATATAAAAGTACAGCGCATACATTATGGAAGAGGCTACACCGTCTATTAACAGATGTGTGTAAGTACACTCTGTGATGTTCACCCAGCAACGGAATTGTCTGATGACACAGTTCTCAGGATGTCTCCCCGTTGTAAAGTGGTACATAACTGTAACTGCACATTAGTTCCAGGAGCTTATTAAAACACATTCTTTGGATTTCCTGCATAGGTGACCATGTCATCTGCAAACAAAGACAGTTCTACTTCTTCCTTCCCAATTTGTGTATCATTTATGTTCTTTTCCTGTCTTACTGCACTAGCTAGGGCTCTGGCATGACACTGAAAAGCAGTGGTAACAGGAGTTGTCCTTGATGTCTTTCTGATCTTGGTGGGAAAGCTTCTCGTGTCTCACCATTAAATATGATATTATCCACTTATAGGGTTCTTTTGTTTTTTAAAGATTTTATTTATTTATTTTTAGACAGAGGGGAAGGGAGGGAGGGAGAGAAGGAGAGAAACATCAATGTGTGGTTGCCTCTCATGCGCCCCCCTGCCTCCCCCCTGGGGACCTGGCCCACAACCCAGGCATGCGCCCTGACTGGGAGTCTAACCTCAACCCTTTGGTTCACAGGCTCATGCTCAATCCACTGAGCCAGGACCACCTGTAGGGTTTTTTGAAGATATTCTTTATCAACTATAGGAAGCTCCCTTGTATTCCTAGAGTACTCAAGATTTTTTTTTATCGTGAATGTGTATTGGATTTTGTGAAATGCTTTTCTCCATATTCATTGATATGCTCATATCAATGTATTCTCAGTTTTCCCCCATTTGTGATTCATTTTCCGTGTCATTTATAGTCTTTTATTCCATGGGAGTTTCAAAAATTTTTTTTAATCTGACCAAAGCTGCAGTCTTTTTTTGTTGTCTGGTCTGGTCATAAGCTAAGAAAACCTTTTCTTTTTCCAAAATTATAAATACATTGTCCTATATCTTTCTTTTTGTTATTTTATGATTTTATGTTTTACCTTACATCCCTAATTCATCCAGAAATTGTTTTCGTATACGGTGTTAAGGCACATGAAACTTATTTTTTCTCTACTCAGTATAGCAATTATTTTGACAACATTTATTGACTACATTAATTCTATTTTATCCTATTTGGATGGCCAGTTTTATCATTTACTATTTTCCTACATTCAGTTCTATTTCTGAGTTTTTCAAATTCTATTGAACTGATTGATCTGTCTTTTGCAAACACTCTCCTTGATTTCATTACTGAAGATTTAGGACAACTTTTAAATGTATTGGAGCCAATCTCCCTTTGTTAATTCTGTATGTTCAAAACATTATTGATATTTTTTTACATATTTATTTTTCCAGATGGACTTTATTATCATTTATGTATCAAACTCTTTAAAAACCCATTGGGATTTTAATTATAATCCAATTTAGTACATGTTTTATTTAGACCAGGGGTGTCAAACTCATTCTCACCGGGGGCCACATCAACCTTGCGGTTGCTTTCAAAGGGCCAAAATAATTTTAGGACTGTACAAATGTAACTACTCCTGAACTGTTAAGGAGTTGAAATTATATTCGGCCCTTTGAAGGCAGCCACAAGGCTGATTTGGCCCCAGGTGAAAATGAGTTTGACACCCCTGATTTAGAGCATTGAAATCATTACTAAGATTTAACACTATATATTTTTTAATTTTTAAATTTAACCTGTAATGTATTTTTTCCATTATCATTTAGTCCACTTATCCCCCCCCCCCCCCCGCCAGCAGTCACCATACTGTTGTCCATGGCTATACGCCCTTTACCTTTTCTGCTGAATCCCTTCACCCCCTAACTGTGCCTCCCAGCTGTCATCCTGCTCTCCACGTCTGTCCGCACTTTCCTTGTTAGTTCAGTTTGTTCCACCTGTGAGTGAAATCACATGGTATTTATCTTTCTCTGACTGGTTTAGTTCACTCAGCATAATATTCTCAGGGTCCATCTATGCTGTCACAAAGGGTAAAATTTTCTTCTTCCTTATGACCAAGTAGTATTATTCCATTGTATAAATGTCCCATAGTTGTTTTGTCCACTCATCTACTAGTGTACACTTGAGCTTCTCCCATATCTTGGATCTTTGTAAATAATGCTGAATGAACATAGGGGTGCTTATGTTCTTTCAGATTAGTGCTTTGGGTTCCTTCAGATATATTCTTACAAAGTAGGATAGCTGGGTCAAAAGGAAGATCCATTTTTAATATTTTGAGGTATCTCCATATACTGCTTTCCACAGAGGCTGCACCAACCTGCGTTCCCACCAACAGTGCAAAAGCGTTCCTAACGTTATGTCTTTTCTTATGGAAATATCATGTGTTTCTATTTAGTTGGGTCTTTGTTTTCTCCAATCTTTCGAACAAAAAAATTTTTGACCTAGGAATTCTAAATGCTGCTGAACTTGAAGGCAACAAAAATGCATAGACATAAGAGCCAAGAAAGAGTGTCAAACACACTTAACTTAAACAAATTACTTGGTGACTGTCTTAGTCCCGTTCCGGCTGCGGTAACAAAATACCACAGACTGGGTGGCTTATAACCAGCAGAAATGCATTGCGTACAGTTCTGGAGGCTGGAAGGCTGAGATTAGGGTGCCAGCACCATCTAGCGAGGGGCCCCTTCCAGGTCTCAGCCCTGGGGCTGCGTCCTCACTCGGTGGAAGAGGGCAGGGAGCAGGGAGCTCCCACTTGTTAGGGCACTGATCCTAGTCATGAGACCTCCACCCCCATGGCCCGCTCACCTCCCAGAGGCCTCACCTACCAGCACTGTTGCCTTTGGGGGTTAGGATTTCAATGTGAATTTGAAGGTGGGTACCCAGACATTCAGACCATAGTAGAGATTTACTCAACCTAAAGATCACCCTAAATAATGCAAAAATGAGGAAGTAATGTTACAAAAAGATTAGTGGTAAGCCAATTAGATATAAGATTATACAGGAGTAATTATTTTAAATATAGCTACAAAATAGCAAGCAACAGTAATTTTTGGAAAAGCAGATAAATAGTAGAAAAATAACCAAGTAGTATTATCTTATGCAGTGAAACTGCCAGGTTTGAGGAAGGGTGTCAGGATTTAAAGGTTTACTGGTTTTCTCTCACATCAGTCGGTTAATGTTTAATTAAAGGTATGGATAATTAAGACATGTGTAGGTGCTAGAGATTTTTTTAAAGTGGCAAAGCAATCACGAGTGCAATGAACTTATTTTGTGTTTTTTTAATTTTTAAAAATCAAGGTATAATTTACTCACAGTAAAACACCCTTTAGAATGCATAGATCTGTGAATTTTGACAAATGCATTCGGTTGTGTAGCTACCGCCGTGGCCTCGCAGAGTTTTCCTGCGCCCTTTTCTAGTCGACTTCCTTTCTAATCCCAGCGCTTGGAAACCACTAGTCTGTTCCTTTGCTATGGTCCAGTCAGGGGATAACTCTGGGCCACACTGGAAGAAGAGTTGTCTTGGGCCACACGTTAAATACATTGTGACACAAAACCATACTTGAAAATCTCAAAAGGTTTTAAGTAAACTTATGGTTTTGTTTGGGCTGCATGCGGCCCGCAGGCTACAGGTTGGACAGCCCTGGTGCCTTCCCCAGGATGTTGTATGAATGGAATCATACCGTGTGCGTGTCTCCTGTTGAGTCTGGCTTCTCTCACTTAATGGAATGCATGTGAGATTCATTCATGTTGTTTAAGTTGCTGTTCCTTTTTATTGCTGAGTAAAATCCCACTGTATGGGTATGTGTACCACAGCTTATTTATTCATTCCCTTATTAGAGGACCTTCAGGTTCTTTCCAGCTTTGATCAAATACTTATAAAGCCTCTCTCTACACAGAATTACCTTATTCTATTACTAGAACGGGAAAAAGGAAACTGGAAACCACAGAATAAGAGAAGAAAGACAAAACAAAAAAACCCCACAGAAAATTGAAAACATAAAATAAGATGACAAAAATGAGATTCAAATATTTGTAATAATAACAGTATCATTAAATCTGCCAATTAGTGGCAGAGAACTGACGGGAAAAATGGCTCTAAGCGTAGGCAGCCAACCTTACCCTTCCTGAGAGAACTGTCAAGAAAGAGAGCCTGGAATCGGCCCTATTCTGTGAGCTGTGCCATCCAGTTCCCCTGTGCCTGGCATATTCACCCATCACATACCCACACTCAGTCCACACTCCCATCCATCCCCACCCCACCCCCTGCCTTGGAGGAAATTTTGACAACATCAGAGCATCAGGAGAGACATTGGATCAGTCTGCAGTGGTGAAGAGGCAGGACCAGACTGAAGGGCACCATCAGGCACACTCACAGTTCCCTTTGGAAGAGATTCAATGAAGGGGGAAGCCTTGTAATTTAGCTAAACAGAGACTAATCTACTGTTGAGTAGCCCTCTTTAAGAAGGCTCTGACACCGGGAGCCTTTGCTTGTGGGGTTCCCCTCTGCCCCTGAGGGACCTGGGCAGGCCGTCACACAGCAGGTTGGGTTGATTAAGCTGTAACTTAGGTCAAGTAGGCAGAGTGTTGTAATCCCCAAAGAGGTGCAGCCCCCACAGGCTGGGATAACTGGGTCCACCTGTGTTGAGTTGGCCTTGTAAGTCCACTTTATGGATAGAATCTGGTCCAGTGGAGGAGAGCAGAGAGGGCCATTCGAGCAAGGGGAGTACAAAAGGCTCAGGCAGGAGTGAGCTTTGAGAATTCTTAAATCACATGCATTAGTAGAAAACAGAACTGTTGGAAGATTTTTGAGCTGGGGAATAAGATGTTATATGTAGTGTAAAAAAGTCTTAGAGGGGCACAGTTTTGCAGAATGGTGTTGTAATACCAAGAATTGCTAGTTCTTCCCTTGGTAAATGCTTTAGAAATATTATTTAATCTCCACAATAGCCCTGTGATTTAAATGTTATTATTGTCTTAATTTATGTGTGAGGTGAGACTGGAAGCAGGGAAGTCAGCTAAGACCCAGCGTAGTAACCTGAGTTCTAGATGAAGAAAAGATGGAATGGTGGGAGCAGAAATGGAGAGAATTCTAAGATGACTCTATAGGTATCAAACCTGATGACTCAAAGAATCAAGTCCCCAGTCATCTCACCGACATCAACCCATCTTTGTTTTTGTTCCCTCTGATACTGTAAATTTCCTCTGGGGAAGAGGGGTGGGTCAGGGGTGTGCGTGCACTGTGAAATGTAAGTGTGTGGTGTGTGCAGCTCTTTGTAAGTGTGTTGCCCTTTGGTGGTGAATGATTTTATCCTTCTCTGTTTGTGGTTCACGGAGTAGAAACAGTAGTTGGAACTGTAACACTTTAAATTTGGAGCAAATACAATGACTTGGGTTGCTACTTACTAATTCATTATAGTGAAATAAAATGTCATATGCTAATGGGGAAACCAGGAAATATATTTTCCACTAGCTTTGAAGTGATTTCTATTTTTCAATGCCAGAAAACATGCAAGCTTGGATTTCTGATTGGATAAATGCTATTTTGCCATTAACATTTAGATTGTATTGTGAGTTAGGTCATTATATTTTATGAGCAATATATTCTTTTTATGAACATTCAAACCAAAAATATTTTAATGCTTTGGGGATAACTTGAGAGGCACATTGAGTGTGTATGTTTTCTTTTCTACTCTTGATTATTTTAAGTGTGTGAGAAGAAAGTGAAATTTAGGTGAATTTTTACAGTTGTGAAATGGTAATAGTGAAGTACGGTCTGTGAAATTTAGATTTTTCCATTTATCCTAAAATTAAATCAGACATAATGTATTCCCTCTCCCCACTTCTTACTGCAGTTGCCAGAACCACCGTTGCAGTGTGGGTCATGGTAATGAGGGCACACGTCCTTGCCTTGTGCTCGGCACTAAGGAGGCATGTTGGACAATTGACGAGTTGGTCTAATGTTTAGCAGTAGGTGTATCAGGTATGCTTTTCATCAGATTGAAGATAGTCCTTATTTGCTGACAGTTTTTGTCATGAATGGATATCAGATTTTATCAAATGCCTTTTCTCTATTTATAGAGATTATTGTTTTTTTCTTTTTCTTTCATTTTAATGTGGTAGATTACATTGATTTTGAATAGTCCTGGGTTATTTTGAGGTGTATTATTTAGTTTCCAAATATTTGGGGATTTTTATAAATGTCTTTCTGTCATTGGTTTTTTAATTTAATTCTTCTATAGTCCAAGAACGTGACTTGTGTGATTTGAGTTCTTTTCAGTTAACTGGGACTGATTCTATGGCCTGATCTGTCATCCGTGGATCTTTTTCTGTTGACTGATGTTTCTGCTAACTGTGGATGAGACTTCCCCCTTCCTCATGCCTGGTGATGTGGAACTGGATGTCAGACACTGTAAATGTTATCTCGGGAGTTAAGTTGCGAGGAAATCTTTGTTCTTCCTGGATGCGCGTTTGTTCTCTGCTAGGTGGGACCAGCACAGCCTGTAACCCTGGGGCCAGTTTGGTTGCTTACCAAGGCGATATTCTTTTTTTTTTTCTTAAGATTTTATTTATTTTCAGAGAAGAGGGGAAGAGAGGGAGAAAGACTTTGATGTGAGAGTAAACATTGATTGGTTGCTTCTCACACGTTCCAACTAGGGAGGGAACCTGCGACATATCGCTTTGGGGTGCAAGCCAACCCACCACGCCACTCCGCTCAGGGCAAGGCACTGTTCTTGGGAGCACGGTGCTTGGTGGTGACAGACTGCGGGGTTTCTCGACTCTGGCTGTGGAGAGTGTGGACTGCTCCAGCCCCTAGGAAGGGCTGGGAACCGGTTCATTGTGTTTGTGGTGTGCCCATTGGTCCTTCTCCTGGACCTCAGCCATGATTGGTGGACTCACTGGGAAAGGTCTTCCACCCACACGCTGGATGCCCTGCCCTGCTGGTCTAGTCGCCTGACCTCCCTGAACTCTCAGTTCTTCCCCTCTTAGGTCACTACTGGGCTCTGTGTAGGCCACTCCACCCTGCACTTTGGTTTTTGTTGTTGTTGTTGTTGTTTGTTTGTTTGTTTTCAATTATATTTTATTGATTATGCTATTATAGTTGTCCCATTTCTCCCCATCATTCCCCTCCACCTTGCACCCCCCTCCCACCCACATTCCCCCCTTTAGTTCATGTCCATGTGTCATAAGTTCTTTAGCTTCTACTTTTCCCACACTATTCTTGCCCTCCCCCTGTCTATTTTCTACCTACCATCTATACTACTTATTCTCTGTACCTTTCCCCCCCTCTCCTCCTCCCTCTCCCCTGTTGCTAACCCTCCATGTGATCTTCATTTCTGTGGTTCTGTTCCTGTTCTATTGTTTGCTTAGTTTCCTTTTGTTTTAGGTGTGGTTGTTAATATCTGTGAGTTTGCTGTCTTATAACTGTCATATTTTTATCTTCTTTTTCTTAGATAAGTCCCCTTAACATTTCATATAATAAGGGCTTGGTGATGATGAACTCCTTTAACTTGACCTTATCTGAGAAGCACTTTATCTACCCTTCCATTCTAAATGACAGCTTTGCTGGATAGAGCAATCTTGGATGTAGGTCCTTGACTTTCATGACTTGGAATACTTCTTTCCAGCCCCTTCTTGCCTGTAAGGTCTCTTTTGAGAAATCAGCTGATAGTCTGATGGGAACTCCTTTGTAGGTGACTGTTCCCTTATCCCTTGCTGCTTCTAGAATTCTCTCCTTCATTTTAATCTTGGCTAATGTAATTATGATGTGCCTTGGTATGTTCCTCCTTGGGTCCACCTTCTTTAGGACTCTCTGAGCTTCCTGGACTTCCTGGAAGTCTATTTCCTTTGCCAGATTGGGGAAGTTCTCTTTTATTATTTGTTCAAATAAGTTTTCCACTTGTTGCTCTTCCTCTTCCCCTTCTGGTATCCCTATAATTCGGATGTTAGGACATTTAAAGAAGTCATGGATGTTCCTAAGCCTCTCTTCATTTTTTTTGAATTCTCGTTTCTTCATTCTTTCCTGTTTGTTTGTTTGTTTCTTTCTTCTTTCTGGTACACTCCATTGATTTGAGTTCCAGTTTTCCTCCCATCAGTATTGGTTCCCTGTGCGTTTTCCTCCATTTCACTTATTGTAGCCTTCATTTGTTTATCTAATTTGTGACCAAAATCAAGCAATTCTGTGAGCTTTCTAATCACCAGTGCTTTGAGCTGTGCATCTGATAGGTTGGCTATCTCTTGGTCGCTTAGATGAATTAGCTCTGGGGCTTTGGTCTGTTCTCCCGTCTGAGCCATTTTTGGTTTTGGGTTGTTTGTTTGTTTGTTTGTTTGTTTTTTGGTCTGGTCAAAGCTGTTACGTAGTAAGGGGCGGAGCCTTAGGTGTTCACCAGGGCGTGACAACCCAGTTGCTGGGTTGTGATGCTGGCTGTGGGGGCGGGGTCCAAGATGGAACAATGGCGCTTGCTCTGCTCTCTCTCGGATTCCAGTCCCTTCTGCCACTTTTCCCAAGCAAATTGGGCCCTTCTGGCCCTGATTTCCTTGTGGGCGGGCTCATGCACATTCTAGGACCCCGTGGGTCTCTCTAAGGAACTCTCCTGTGAGGCTGGGACTCTCTCCCGGCACCTCAACCCCCACAAGTGTTATCAATAGGTGCTTTTTAGGCTTTATTTCCCGGCACCGAGGCCCTGCACTGCACAGTCCATCTTGCTGTCCGTTTTTGCCCGGTTTATCTGCGTGCAAATGTGTGACTGCCATCAGCCGCCTTGTGTGCCCTGCCTGATCTGTTCGTTCCTTCCCTGCGCTTGGTAACCGCTGCCTGTGCGCCCAGGACCACCAGCTACTGCTTCTTCTCAACGCAACCCCTCTCTGCCGGCTGCCGACTCCGCCCCTTTTACCAGTCTGGGTGAATCGTTGGACTTTTGTACAATTCAATCCTCCATCTGTTCTGGTTGGGGTATTTTTGGCTCTGTATTTTTGTTGTGCTTAATCTTGGTTGTGAGAGGAGGCACAGTGTGTCCACCTATGCCTCTATATTGGCTGGAAGTCCACCCTGCACTTTGACCTGGAGACTTTGCGAGCTGGGAGCAGAGGCACCAGTAGAAGGCCCTCTTCTGTCTGGGGACTGCCTCCCATGCTCTTCTGTGTCTAAAACCCACCGTGTCATACGGTGGCCCACTCTTTCAGTTGCTGAAGACGGGACAGTTCATTTGGTCCCCAGTGGGTTCATGGGTGCCCACATGTAGAAGTGAGATACATATAGTGTAAAAAAGAAAAATACTCCAAATTCATACTGATATTTGCAGTTCAAATATATTAGCCCAGAGTTACCTTTTTTTCCTTTTTATTGAATTTATTGAGGTGACACCAGTCAAAAAAATTATACAGGTTTCAGGTGCACAGCTCGATAGTGCATCACCTGTATTTGTAGTGCTTGTTCACCACCCCAAGTCAAGTCTCCTTCCATCACCATTTATCCCCCCACCCCCACCCCCATCCCCCAAGCGGGCAGTCGCCACAGTGTTGTCTGTCCAGGGGTGTTCTTTCTTTTTCTTCTGTTCCATCCCTTCACCCCGCCCAGCGCCCGCCTACCTGACAGCCGTCAACCAGTCTATGTCTATGAGTCTGTCTCTTTGTACTTGTCTTTCCTTCTGAAACAGCTTGGTTCCAAAGACATGACCGAGGTTGCTCATTTTTGTGTTTCTTTTCATTTTATTCTCACAACTCTCAGAGGAAGACAAAATACCAGTTTACAAAATGACTCTTTATTGATGAGAAACCTGGAGTCTGAGCCTCCAGAATGGTAGTTTTTCGGCCAAGCTGCAGAAAGTATCTTCAGTAGCCTCACGGTAACTTTGCTTTACCTTGGCCTACAGTGCGTTCAGCACAATCCCGCCCCACCACTGCCTCCTCCCCGCCCCTTCCCACCACCACCAGGAACTTCCATTTCCTCCTCTGTGAGTCAGGCACACCTGACTGAGTCCCCAGGTCTCCTCGGTTGCTGGCTGGCTCCTGTCATTCGCCTTCCCTCCCAGCAACATGCCTGTGTTTGCTCACTGCCCTTTCAGTAAGTAGGCAGTGACTCTGGTGCATTTAACGCTGAAGAAGCTGCGGTGCTGTCCTGTGACCCCAGGCACAGGGTGGGCCCTGCTGAGCTGTGAGTCCAGGTCCAAGGCGCTGCTGGTGTATTTGGGTTTTCAGGCTGATAATTTTAAATTAACAGCTTCTACAGCCTGGTTGGGGATCATTCCCTGAATGGTATTTTGCCTCCAATTCATATATGTATGGAAGAAAATAGTCACATTTTCACTGTAATTTCAAAGTGTGCTCAATCCCACAAGAATTTGGCTTTTATCATCACATTCCCTGTGCTTCACTTGTGACTTCTGTCTGTAAGTCAGATCAGAAAACCTGACACAGTCTTAGCTGGGACCATTTTTATGTTAGATCTGTTTAATTTATTAGAGTGTATACCATGAAGAACCTGATGGTAAGAATGTGCGATTGGGGAGGTATGCTGAGCTTGTTAGTAAGTTTGTTTTTTTACTTCATCTAAAACTCTGCCTTAGTTGCTCTCGGATTTTTTTTCCTCTTACTTTTTAACAAGGAAGAGATCAGATAGAAGCGAAAGGAACTGCAGGAGTGAGTGACGTTAGACGTGTGCCTCTCGTGTCCTCCCCGCTTTGGCAGTGCTGTGGCGAGTTCACGGGCAGGCATCACTTGTGGTCTGACAGCAGCAGGGCCTCAGCAGGCCCTGCACTGTGCCTGTGAGGGGCAGGGAGGACACGGCTCAAGGAGGGCCCTCCTCCCGACTTGCGCTGCTGCTGCTCCTTAGGGCAGCTCTGCCCCTACGTCTCTGCAGTAAGGTGGCTGGCTTTGCTGTCTTTTGGGACACCTGCATGTCATTGTCCAACGTCCTTTACCTTTGAAAAACTATTAAGACTAGCTTATTCCACCCTGACCAGTGTGGCTCAGTGGGTTGAGCATCGTCCTGCAAAGCGAAGGGTCGCCAGTTCAATCCCCAGTCGGAGCACATGCTTGTGTTGGGGGTTCAGTCCCCAGTTGGAATGTGTGAGAGAGGCAGCCAATCGATGTTTCCCTCTCATATTGATGTTTCTCTCCCTTTCTTTCTCCCTCCCTCCCCTCTGCCCCCTGTCTAAAAACAAATAAACAAACAAACAAACAATCAAACAGTCCTGTTTGTTTGTTCTGTTACCTCTACAGTCCTTCCTGGTTCCCAGTTTTCATTGAATAACTTCCACTGGCTTAGTGGTGAGAGGGCAGTGTCAGTCTCTGTGGATTGAGTGTCACCATGCTCAGTGAGAAGTTGGACGGGACAAGAAAGGGGAAGGGGAAGTGGGAAGGTCACTGCGTTGACGAAGTGTCTGCCAGGTTTAGTCACTGTCCTGGGGGCTCTGTTTGCCAGCCTCTCTGGCTTCACAAAACCATGTGAAGAATTCACTGTTGCTGCCATGGTTTAGATTGGGAAGCTGTGGGAAAAAGCTGCCCGTGTGTATAGAACGTAGACTTTTTGTTCTGTAATCTTCGATTGCTTTGTTGCAGCCTTTCTCCTTTAAATATTCATGTAAATTTAATTTACTATTACTTTAAATGATATGGCTTATAGTAATCACTGGGTACCAGTGATGAAATAGACTGTAGTTGAGTTTATATCTGTGAAATAATCTCTGCAGTTAGAGATATTTATTGATTCTATCCACAAATAGACATAACCCTTAAAATAGAAATTTTTAAAAATATATTTTATTGATTATGCTATTACAATGGTCCCAGTTTCCCCTCTTTATTCCCCTCCACCCTGCACGCCCCCTCCCACC
>PVKU01016380.1:0-14834 GCA_004027475.1 Anoura caudifer | reverse complement strand
CCGGTTGGGCTCTCGCGGCCTCCGCGCGGGCCAGAGCGCAGGGTCCCGCCCAGCCCAAGGTGGCCCGATCCGGGCTCTGATGAGAGATGCTTCCATTTAGGAAAATGCAAAATCAAGCCCTCCAAAAACAAACCCCACACCACCCTTCACCTCCCCCAAAAGCCTCTTCCCAATTCCAGAGTGGAAGTTGGGGTGGGGGAGGGGGAGGAGAGGCGAGGGGATGGGACCAAAAAAAAAAAAAGGAGGGGAAAGGAGAAAAAGTCAACTTTATTTCCAGATGGAGTTTTGCAGAGGACGACAAGCTTGGCTTCCGAGAGTGTCAAATGAATGTCGTGTCACCAGTGAGCAAAGTCGTTTCTGCTAAGCGCATTGGAGAGGGGTGGGTGGGAAGGGGCTTGCCAGGAAAACTGTGACACAGCCCAATGTACATATATCGCCCCCCCCCAAAAAAAAATAAATATCGTAGACACCAGGTTGACAGAACGGTTCTAAAGAAAGCGGCACCGGTCCGGGCCGAGGGGGGCTGCCGCGTGCCAGAAAGATCGCTGTTGACAAATTAGTTCCTCCAGCGACCCACCGGCATCTCCACCACCGCACTCCCGGGGGCGGCCAGGCAGCGCTCCGGTCCCCATCCTCCACGGCGTCGGCCCCAGTGAGGTCTGCGAGCCACGTCACACCGCCACCGCCGGAGCTCCGGCGCCCACGTTCGGGGAGACGTGGGCCCTTCCTCTCTCTTTCGGGGTCCTGGACCCGTCCCCCGGTCTCGTCGCTCCCACAAACCGCTCCTCCCGTTCTCTCCGTGGGCCGTGCCGGCGGGTCCAGCTCGCAATCCACCCGCATCCGCACCTCGCAGTCGATTCCCGGGTGCGATCGCGCGTCCCCGCCGCCCGGAGGCCCTCGGTGTCGCCGTTCTGCCGAACGCGGACCCATTCCGCCCGGGTACATCCTCGGCGCGGGGCTGCGCTCCTGCCGGGGCCGGCCGGTGGGCTAGGACCTCCTCGCCATGCATAAACTCCTCCTCGAGTTTCGTTTCCGCCAGCCGTGCAGAGCTTGCGGATACCTGTTTGGGGCTCTGGCGCCCGCGCCCGCTCGCGCGCGCGCGCTCTCTCCCTCTCGCTTCAAAAATTCGATCTTTACCTCTCCACACCAAGGTGCACGGACGCCCAACAGTGATGAAATGAAAAGAAAGCCAATTGCCGGCCTGGAGGTGGGGGAAGAGATAGCGTCTCTGCGTGCGCCCGCCGCGGAGCCGGGAGTCTTAATTGCCGCAGACAGGGCGCGCGGGGGGTTGGGCGGAGGTAGCGGCGTATAAATAGTGAGATCTCAAATTGAAAGGCATAAATAACGGCAGGAGGGACCTACCGTCACACACACCGACCTCTCCGCGCGCGGAGGCGAGCGGACCGCAGCCCCGCTCCCAGGCAGCCCCGCCGAGCCCCGCGGACCCCCGCAGCCCCGAGCAGCCATGGAGGAGCTGACGGCTTTTGTATCCAAATCCTTTGACCAGAAAACCAAGGAGGGCGGCGGCGGAGGCGGCGGCGGCGGCGGCGGCGGCGGCGGGAAGAAGGATTCGATCACGTACAGGGAAGTTTTGGAGAGCGGACTGGCGCGCTCCCGGGAGTTGGGGAGCTCGGAATCGAATCTGCAGGACATCACGGAGGGCAGCGGTCACTGTCCAGTGCATTTGTTTAAGGACCACAACGACAAGGACAAACTGAAAGAGTTCGGCACGGGCAGGGCTTCGGAAGGTAAGCTCGCCGGGCTCCGGCTCCGGGCCCCTCCCGGGGACCGCGTCTGCTCGCCGCCGAGCCCGCCCGCCCGCCCCTCGCTCGCTGCGTGCGGAGGCTCCGGGCGCCGCGGCGTGGCTCTCAGTTGGACCCTAAACTCTGAATTTGCAGCTACGGCTCCGATGGAGAGGCCTCGGCAGCCCGTCGTCAGCCTTTTCGGAACAGAGAAAGGAGACAGGGCGGGAAGGAGGCAGGCCGGGGAAGCCAGGGTGGGCAGGAGCGGGCAGACTCGCCTTTCCTGGCGTCGGCATTGGGCATCGTCCGGGGAACTTTCCCGGGCTGGGGTGGATCGGAGGCATGTGCCTGAAGACCGAAGTCGGCGGTGGGGCTGCGGGGTGCGGGTCTGCCTGCCTGCCTGCTGGCCTTCCTGATCGGCACCCACAGGCGCATACAGCGGAGGCGCGCACACAACCCCCTGCCCTCACCGCCTGCCGGCTTCAGGCTGGAAACCGCCGCGTTGAGGACGCGCGGGCCGGGGGGCCGGGGATGGAACGTGAGCGGTCGCCTTTTCCGCCTCCCGTGCCTCTGCACGGTTCTCGCTTCGGGTAAACTTTCCCCCTGGAACCTTGAGACTTGATCTTGGTTCCACAGGCCTGTAAATTAAAACCGCCCCCGCGCCTGCAGGTGGCCGGGGTCTGGATATGGCCTGAAGGACCCGGGGAGGCTGTGGCCGCACCACGCGGCAGCCCTACGCCAGGGTGTCAGAGCCCAGGCGGCCTGAGGTGCACAGACGCGCCCTGGGCCGCCTTGCCCCTTGCTGTTCCAGAAATCTGCTCCGGGGATCGCCTGGTTGTTGGGTCTCGGAAAAGGCGGGTTTGGTGGGGGGGGGGGGGGAATTTTGCAGCGAGGCAGGGAAGGTCCCAACTGGGGCACCTCTGTCGGGCATCCATCAGAGGACACAAAAACTAGGTGGGCTTCTCAGGATGCATGTTTTGCAAGAGGCACGCATGTCTATTTTGGGTTTTTAATTACAAAGAGGAAAGAGAGAGGCTTGCCATTTCAATCCCTGGTTCCCGTTTCGATCAATGCAGTGTTGAGAGAGCTCAGCGGGATCTCCCCCAGACGTGGGGCCCTTCCCCCCCGGCACAGCCTGCCTCTTCTGCTCTCCGCAACCCTGCACTTTCGGGCCCGTTCGGTGCCGTGGCCTCGAGGCCCCTGTGGACGAGGCCCTGACCTTGTGGATGCAGAAGGGGGCAGAGGCTTAGCAACCAGTCCTGCATGGTGGCCCAGGCCGGCCGGCCTTGCCTCGGGAACTGGCCTCACCTCCGGCCCTGTCAGCCACACGAAGGTAGCTCTCGCGGATGGAGACTCGGCTGCTGGCTGGACAGAACCGGGGGCTGACGTTCGATTCCCGAGGTTTCACTGCATGCCCTGGACCACAGCCTGGGGGTGCTGAGCTGCTTCCTAGAGGCCGAGCCCCCTCCTCTCGCCAACCCAGAGGAACGAGGGCCTTTGGGCGGACCGCCACACATGTGCGGCCGCGGAGGCCTTCCGCAAGTCGGATGAAAATAAGGCAGCGTTGGTAGGAAAGACGGAAGAACAGGATAGGACAGGCATGGCTGCCCAGCTGCACCTTCCACCCCCATCTCCCCCCGCCCCCCAGGCTGGGTGCACCAGGCTGAGCTCCTGGCTGGCAGCGGTGGGGACCCTCTTGGGCCGCTGAGAACCCCAGCAGGCCTGGGCTCTGAGCAGCGAGCGGTGTGCCTGCTAAGCCCAGCCGGGGGCCTGTGGGTTTTGCAGAGCCTGCTGCTGGCTCTGAAGGACAGTGAAGGCTGCTCCTCAGCTGAGATGCATCCCCGAGGGTCAGAGTTGAGAGGCCCCAGCAGGAAGCATCCGGAGGCCTCAGGGGAAGCATTCACGTGGAGAGGAAACAGGGGAGTTCATGTTGGGAAGCCGTGCCTTTTCAGGGGTGAAGATGGTTTCACATGCAAGGTGGGGTTCAGTGTCCAGCAGCCAGGACCCTTGAGGGGGGCATGTCAGGCAGAGTCAGGGCTTGGCGTCCAGCGCTCAGCTCCGGGGGACCTTGTCAGTGGGAGACCCAAGGGCCGGCATTTCCCCCTGAAACTTTCTGCGTTCGCTACTCAGGGGCCTTCTGGGCTTATTCTGGCTGCTTCAGAGTTGGAGGTACCACAGCCTCTTTGCACGGACACTCCTGAGGTCAGCCTCTTTTCCTGGACACCGAGGGGACATGGGATTAGGGGAAGGAGGTGCTCGGTGCCCCTGCCCAGCTGCCCTGTCACGGGCAGCAAAGGGGAAGGGAAGGGCAGGGCTGGTGGAGAGACAGCTGCCAGTAGCCTCGGGGTGCCGGTGCCGGGAGGGCTTTCCCTGTAGACCCCCCAGCTTGGCGCGGAACTGCGTTTCCAAGAACCGCGGAGAGCTCTCTCCATTAGACGCTAGGAAATGCTGGCTGAACTGCCTAACGTTCAGGTGCCACCCCCCACCCCTACCCCCCAAATACAGACACACTCATAATTTCTGCAAGGAAGAAAGTGCCCCCCTTGGCGTGTGCCAGACCGCGTGTGCGGATGTGTGAGAGCGAGAGCGTGGCTCAGCGGGAAGCCGAAGTCTGGGCTTCCGCCTCACCCTGATGCATGTGGAGGTGGAGGCCAGGGTGCGGGCTGAGCGCTGCGCTCCATGGGCTGGAGGGAGGCTTGGGCTCGGCGGTCGCTGCAGCAGAGGGCAGCAGCTCTCCTGGGCCTGGATCCCAGTGTGGTCTGCGCCCCGCACGGCAGGGGAAGAGGGTAGGACAGAGAGGAGACACACAGAGAGAGAGACAGACAGACAGAGAGATGCTACATTAATATGTCAGCACACACTAAGTGCAAAACGGAGGGAACTATTCGGAGATTGAGCCAAGAAACACGGCGCCGCCAGTGCCCGAGTTATTCCAAAAGAATAATAAAAAAATAATAAATAAATAAATAAAAAGCGTGTCCTCCTCTGGCGTTGGTTTTATCGACTTGACGCAGACTTTGCATCAGGGCGCGTGGGTCGCCCGGGCCCCTTGCGCCGCCAGCACACGCTTGGGTTTTGACGAGGTCCTGCCAAAGGGTCCAGCACGGGCCATACTGCCGGGGCGCGGGGCGCAGGGCGCACAGGGCGCCAGGCGGGACCCGGTGCAGGGACTGGGGGGGGCGGGGGGCCCGGCCGCCGACCCGGGACCTCAGCGCTGTGCCCCCGGCCCGCCCCGCAGGCATCTACGAGTGCAAGGAGAAGCGCGAGGACGTCAAGTCGGAGGACGAGGAAGGGCACACGAAGCTGAAGCAGAGGCGCAGCCGCACCAACTTCACGTTGGACCAACTGAACGAGCTGGAGCGGCTCTTCGACGAGACGCACTACCCCGACGCCTTCATGCGCGAGGAGCTCAGCCAGCGCCTGGGGCTCTCGGAGGCGCGAGTGCAGGTAGGGCCCTGGGCCGGGCCTCACTGCCAGGTCCTGGGGCGCAGCCGGGGCACGCCGCCTGCGCCCGGGTCCCCTTGCTCCTCCAGGGTCGCAGGGAGGCGGGGGGCGGGCTGCAGCCAGGCCTTTGGGAGACGCCCCAGGTCGTCCTCACGCGCTGGGGGGCGCGGTTCGCACGAAAGGCCCAGCTGGTCCCCACCTCCAGGTTGTCAGGCTCCAGCGTTTGGATCGCTCTTTCCCCCTAACTGCCGTCGTTTCCGGTGTTCTCTTCCCTCTGTTCTACAGCTTCCTCCCTTCACGGCAGGGAGCGGGAGAAACGCGGAGTGGGGGGAGGCTTTTTCCCACACCGGGCATCTTAATGAGCCCGGCCGCTGCCCACGCGGGGCCGGATTAGCCCCGGCCCAAGGGGCTCCGGGCACGGTGGAGGAGGGGAGGCGAGCGCGCATGAATTTGTGATGCCCCATCTGGCGAGCCACTGTCTGCGGCGCCCTGGGCCTGCGCAGCACGTGCGCGGAGGGGCGCTTCGCGAGCGTTTCTGGGCCGCGGTAAACGTGCAGCTACAGGGATTAATTTATTGATGGGGGAGGGTGTCAAAGATCCGCTGGCTGCAGGTAGGGCGCACGCCTCCGGGGAGGCTGAGCCTGGCCCCCTCCGGCCTTCCGTGGGTCGTGTTCACTGTTCAGAGCCCGATCGGAGGGTCAGGGCCGCAGGGAGACAGGGTAAAGGGCAGGATCCTGGGCTCTGGGGACCTGTTTAAAAAAATAGAAAACGAAATTCATATTGGCAACCCCGGGGGAGCGAAGGGCTTTCTCTGCAGGAGCCGGTTTCCTGCTGGTTGTGGCGTCCACGGTTCCTCACACCACTTTTCCAGATTTTATTTCCGAAACGAAAACACACGTGTGCTCTAGAGCTCGCGTTTGGCAAAAACCGGCAACGTGGGGAAAAAGGGTGTGCGTTCGGGTGCCTAGAGTCCCGAAGCCCGTTCCGTTTTATGGTGCGGCCGCGCGCAGAAAGCCAGGGCGACTTAAGAGGGAACGCAGCGGTCCCCGGGGACCTTCCAGACCTTTCCCCGTTGGCGTCAGCTCCTAGAACCTTCCAGTAGCGGTGGCACCCAGGGGCGGAGTAGCTCTGGCGACCCTTTTCCCAGCTGAGCCCGTGCGGGTCTCTGGCCACAGGGGTTGGGGGTGGGGGCGGGCTTCCCGCCGGCCACCCTTCTCGGGGAAGATGAATTGGGCCGCGCCATATAAATTAATGAAAAGATTAAACTTTGGCTGCAGGGGACGTCAAGTTTTATGTCATCTCACCGTCTCTGCCTGCCCGGGATCGGTAATATCTCCCTGGCCTTGATGTACTGTTTCTATAAAAATAAATTACTTGTAATTGAATTCCACACTATTTCGTTCAGTAGTCTATTACTGCCTAGCACCTTAGCAGGGCCCACTGAGGGGTGGAAAATTGGCTCTTGGGTGGCCCAAGATCCCGGAAAAAAGCCCTAAAATAACGGGAGGCGGAGGGGAGAGGATTGAGTGACTATCGATTCACGAGGCGAATTAAAATTTAATGGCTGTAAATAATAATAAAAATAAACACGGAGTAAGAGCCATCGCTTGGGCCACAGGGAAAAGAATCGCGTGGAAAGTGGGGAGAGGGGCAGAAAAGTGGTCGTAAAAATCAATTAGGGGAACCGTGCGGGCCGTCTGGGCGAGAGAGAAGGCGCAGGGGCCTGGGGGGGGGAGTGAAGGGGAGGGGGGGAACCCACGGGGACTGGATCTTCACCCTGCCTGCGAGCGGGGTGGCAACCCTTCTCGGCACAGCCTGTGCCGGGGCTGTTGTTAAAGGGTAGAGTTTCAATTTCGTGTGGAAATTTGCTGTAAATAAATTGAGGCTCCTATGAAGCTGGTCCTTATTAACCTTTTATTTTTAGTGTTGTACTGGAAGCTGCCATGGCCCACCTGTCAGGGTTATAATCGAAAGTTATGAGCCGGCGGTGAGGAGCAGGCCGTAATTTAATTACAACAAATATCTTTGGGTTTATGGCGCACAGCTAAATTAAATGTCATTATTCACTGTCTGTAATGGAAATCAAAAGGAAATCAGATTACGGCACTGGTGAGGCGAATCAACGGCTGGCCCTTAATGAAGAAATAAGTGTCTAAACCAGTGTACTGAGGTTTACTTAGCATATTCACAACTAATTGGAATTGATCGCGCATCACCCCAAGACTGATTTATTATCGCTTAACGCAGCAGCTAATTCATCACTTTTATACCTCATAATGTCCACCCCCCCCTTTCCACCCTTGAAGGGGAAGTGAGCTTAGCTGTTCGTATTTAAATAGGATTCTGTTTTTGAAAAATGCGCTTCCAAGGGGGGCGGCCTGGGCTCCGGTGCCTCCGGTTTTTTGTTTCTCTTGAGGACGGGGTGGGGGGGTGCAGGACCCCAAGGACGGGGAGGCGCGCCCGGGACCCTGTGCGGAAGATGGGGGCGTCCGACGTGGGGGGCGGGAGGAACCCCTTCGCTGGGCTGGGCAAACCGGGTAAAGATTGGCGAGTTGCAACTGGTAGGTCGGGGGTCCTTTTTGAAATTACTTTTCAGCAGGACACATAAAAGTTTTTTCCGCCTCCCCGCAGCCCGGTGGGCTGGAGCTTTGGAACGTTCTGGAAAGCCAGTTCCGACCAGGCGGATGGCTGTGCCCTGGATGGAGAGTGTTAAGAGTTTGGGTCAGAAAAGTTCAGGTTTCTGAGTCCACCCTGCCCTCCCAAACCCCGGGGTTTGCCGAGCTTTCCCTGCCCAGGGTGGACGCGTGGTCTGCAGCCACGCGGGCAGAGTGGGCGAGGGGAAATCTTCCTTTGTGCCAAGTGCCCTGTGGGAGTCAGCCCTGTGGCTGTAGGGTCCATGAGCGTGGGAGCCAGTGAGAAAACAAATTAAGCGACTGGGAGGTTTTCGGGGGCGGTTCCAGATTTTCTCTGTGGTGCCCAAGGTTGCGAGGCGGGGGCAGGGCAGGCGGGATGTGAAGGAGGGCTGCGGCGGGGGTGCCTTTGCGCCTGAGTCTTGACAACAGGCCTATGAACCCAGCAGGGCTAGCTCAGGGGCCCAGCGCCCTCGACCCGCAAACTCTTGATCAGGTGCCCCAAGAAGTAGATGAGGCCAAGCTGAGGCCAAGATGAGGCTGCAGAGGGGCCAAGCGCCCGCAGAGCAAAGTCTGCGTTTCGGGGGCCTCTGGGGCTTCACAGATGCAATAGGTTCATGGTTGCGTAATAATAACTCAGACCCTGCCCCGCCTCCCAGGCGGACACAGAGGACGTGGAACTTTCTAGACTCAGGGTGTTCTCAGCTTGGCTGGGGAGGGGGCCGGACTCTGAGCTGTTTGTCCATCTGTGCGCTCCTCCCTTCCTTGGTGCCTAAGGTCCCAAAGTTCTCCGGGTTTGGCGTGATGGTGGAGGGGTAACGCCCACACGGAAGAATGGCAGGTTCTCCAGTTCCCTGGCCAGCCCGGCACCTGCTCATTCGCTTTAAGTGTTTGGAGGTCCAGCTTCTGTCTCATGGCGCGAGTCAGGAGGGCCCCCAACCTGGGCTTCACAAACTCCAGCCCCAGATACCGGTTAGAGCAGGGGATTAGGGAGGCGGAGACCGAGCTTTCCCCGGTGCGACCCCCTGGGGCCTGAGCGCACCTTCCAGCGTCCTGGAGCCGAGGGTGGGGCTGGGACACCCTGGGCTCCAGGTCTGGCCTGGCTCACTGGGCTGCGTGTGTCTCTCCGCTCCGTCGCAGGTCTGGTTCCAGAACCGGAGAGCCAAGTGCCGCAAACAAGAGAACCAGATGCATAAAGGTGGGCTCTCGGGGGCGAGCGGCGCGCGGTGGGGTTGGGGGAGGGCGCAGGCGGAGGCGCGCAGGTACAGGGAGGAGCGGAGTGGTGTTCACGCCTTCATCTTTCTTCGCAGGCGTTATCCTGGGCACGGCCAGCCACCTGGACGCCTGCAGAGTGGCGCCCTACGTGAACATGGGAGCCCTGCGGATGCCTTTCCAACAGGTAGCCGGGTTTTCTTCCCGCTGAAGCGCGCGGAGGCGGCGGGGAGAGGGGTAGCAAGCTCCGCCTCCTCTGCTTCCCCCGCTCCGGCTCCTCCCGCCCCCGCGCAGAAGAAAGGAGACCGCTTTTACAAGAGAGCATTTATAGACCCGTTGGCACGCATTAAAATCACGCTGTAAAACTCCAAGAGTCACCTTCGGGAAGGGCCAGGTCATAAAGTGAAACCGTGTTACCAAAATCGGAGGGAAAGCAATCCCACCTACCCTGGAACCACCCACAGGCTCACCGCCTGCAGAGATGGGGCCATGTCGACACCCAACCCCTCGCCTTCTCGCGTGCTCAGGGCCTCTGCTAGAGGTGGCCGCGCCCCTCCCAGGCTGGCCTCGCCCCACAGCTTGGCTGTTGGGGGCCTCTGGCCCAGCCCCGAGCACAGCGCGAAGCAGCTAGAGTGCGGGGTGTTCTGCGTGGACATGGGGTGGCCACGGGGTTGAAATACACCCGTGGAGTCCAAGTATCCAAAGGGCCCAGTGAGGGAACAGCGCGGCGAGATGAAGGCTGAAGCAGCGCCCACCTGCGGCCCTACCCTGCTTCAGCGCAGTAGGTACGCACGGTGCGCAGGCTAAGGGTCCCCCCGGTGGGGGTGGGACTGTGCGCTGGTACAAAGGGACGCCCTGGGCTGAGCGGAGCCCTGGCTACCACGCACAGGTTTCTCTGCGCACCAGCTTTTGCTCAGAGGCTAGACAGCTGGTGGTCGGGCCCCGCCCTGGCTGGTCAGCTAGGACGCGTGTGTGTTCGTGCAGGCGTGGTGACTGGGCCCCTGGGGGACGGGTGGGGGGGGGCGAGCTGTGCTCTCAGATCCAGGTACCAAAGGTGGCGAGGGTATCCAGGGCTACCTCCTGTTCTCCCAGACAGGGTCAGCCTGATGGAACCAGCCAAAGGAGCCAGAGGACTTGGCCATGCACCTCAGGGATCTGGGGGGCCCCTGGGGAGGGTTGTGGGGGAGCCCCGGAGTCTGGAGGCATCCAAGGGCCTGGGGAGGAGGAGCTGTCAGCTTCGGATAGCTCCGTGCTGGAAGGGCCCTGAGGGTGGGCATGCAAAGGCGGCAGCGAATGGGTGGGCACATCTGGGGGTATTCCAGTCTCCCTGCCCCCACAGGGTGACCAGAGGACGGCGCGGACACCCCCAGCGGAGTGGGTGGCGGTGCCAGGGTGGGAGGCGAGAGGGGTGCCTCCGCGGGAGAGAAGTGCCCCTTGGGGTCCACCCGGGTGGGAAAGTCACCTCCAGGACCCAACGGTGCTGATTCCCCTCCACCCCCCCCCGCCCCGCAGGTCCAGGCCCAGCTGCAGCTGGAAGGCGTGGCGCACGCACACCCGCACCTGCACCCGCACCTGGCAGCGCACGCGCCCTACCTGATGTTCCCGCCCCCGCCCTTCGGGCTGCCCATCGCGTCGCTGGCGGAGTCGGCCTCTGCCGCTGCTGTCGTGGCCGCCGCGGCCAAGAGCAACAGTAAAAACTCCAGCATCGCCGACCTGCGGCTGAAGGCGCGCAAGCACGCCGAGGCCTTGGGTCTCTGACCCGCCGCGCGCCCCGCTCCAGCCGGGCCCTGCGACCGTGCCCGCGCTGCGCCCTGCACGCGACCCCTGAGCGCCCCTCGCGGCCACATGGACGCACGGACGCCCCCCCTCCGCGCAGCGAGGGCGCGGGACGAACCCAGCGCAGCGGCCTCCTCGCCCTGAGTAGCCAGCCGGCCCCTGTTTGGCCTGGGCTGGGGGCCCCCCGCCCCGGAACGCATGACCCCGCCAGACCTCCGCAGAGACTGCAGGAGAGAGAGTAGGTGACGGCGAGCCCCGTACCACGTGCAGCTCGGGGTGCGCTCCTCCTGCTCCTCTTTTGTACGTGTCTCTACCCAGTGCATGTGGCCTCCTTCACACCTTTCCAAGATCCTAGAGTCCATTAGACAGAAGTTCGGGGATGGTCTCCGCTGAAGACGCCCGTTCTTGGTCTCCGGCAACGGTGTTCTGGGCTAGGACCTTGCTTTCCTCTGACGAGCTGCAGGACCCGCGTGGATTTGTGTGGACGGTCACATCCCGGGCTGGGGTCTGCTCACCGCTCCTCCCCCCACCCCCCACCCCAAGGCAGCAATAACGAAACGCATCTGGTGACCTCGCCAAGGTCGGGGCGGGGAGCACCTCGGTCTCCCAAGCTTTCTGAGCCTGGTCTTCGTGTTCAGGTTGGGCCCCAAAGCACCGGCTGGAGGTTTCCTGGTGCCATAGAAGAGGTGACTTGATAACTTTTCCCGTCTTTGGTCCCGAGTGGACACTCTTTGCTGTTTTTCCGAATTCAGACTCCAAGGACTTGCGGGGGGAGAGAGAGAGGGAGACAGACGCGGGGGCGCAGGGATTCCCCGGAGGCAGCCGGAACTTTAGTGAAATGCAGTTACCTGCAGACAAGTGCAATACTGTAAATACCGTAGAGTTTAAGAGAAACTGGCCAGGCACGCTTGACTGGCCAGCTTGGGACTTCGAAGGGCGCCGTGCCCCCTGCATGCCGTGGGCCCGGCCGGCTGGGGCCCTCTCCCAGAACGGCAGCGGTTTCCAGCGAGGCGCGTGGCACGTGCGCGGAGCAGGCTGCGGGGGCGCGGATGTGACGTGTGGGTGGCGGCGGGTGGCTGAGCTGTTTCTGGAATGCAAAGGGGCACCGAGTGGGCCCGGTGGGCAGTGAGTTGTCAGGTGACGTATTGCAGAGGTCGGCTGTGGCAGCTTTTCATTTTTCCTCTCCCCGCCCCCATCATCACCAAATAGCAGCTGACATGGAAGTGACTTCGCACCGTGCTACCAAACGGTGCAGGCCCACCGCCGCGCGCCTGAGCACGTGCTGTGTGTGGTCCGTGGGGTGTGAGGCCGGTCCACCTAGAAGACGCGGCTGTGTGTCTGTCTGCCTTCGCCCCCGCGGACCAGGCCACCAGGAAACCTCTTCCCCACCTCTCTGTCTTTCCTCCACCAGCCAGACAGTCGGCGTGGGCTGCCTGCCGAGGCTCCGCCGATTCCAAAAGAGGTTTTGTTCTTTCCACACTTCGCAGGGGCGATTTTCTTTCCTGTCCGCTCACGTGGGTACATTGCTCCCAGAAAAAAAAAAAAAAGAATAATCCTTCCATGTAAGGGAACACTTTCTCCCTTGGCTCCGAGCTGCGGCGTCGACGCATTTGGGCATCTTGTATGTGCATCATCTGAAAGTCTTTAGACAAATCAAAAGGCTCCTTCAGCTTGCTTTTTTTTTTTTTTTTTGGTTGAAATCTTAGAAAAGCTCTAAGATGACAAGGACAGACGAGGAAAGCAGGGTCAGTATTTTTCAATCACGTGCAACATTTTTTTCCCCGACATTAATGGCACGGTGGAGCTCACCTCAAACGTGACGTTTTGCTTTTAAGCAGCCGAGACTCCCAAAACTAGCTCCTCTGGATCAGCTAGAACTTTGCTTTCAATGAAAAAAAAAAATTGCACTTCAAATCCTTTACAAGTAGCTGCGTTTATCCTAAAATTTCACAGTCGGCAGAAGTTAGAGGTAAATGACTACATCTTTTTTTTTTTCCCAAAAAAAGGGTTAAGGCAGTTTTTCTGTAGATGTATAAAGTGCCAGCAACCCCTCCTGCAAGGAAAACTCACCCGGCGTGAGGCTTGGCTGCAGCACAAGCTGCAGGTCTGCCCCGGAGCTGCCGGAGGTCCGCTGCAGGCCGGTGGCCGAGGTGCTGGGCGGGGGGCATTCACATCACCTTGCTTGTTTTGCTTCCTGGAACTTGGGAAGGGAACCCCGCAGCAGACAGACCCCACCAAGTGCACGGACCGAGGCTTTGCCTGTGTCCCCACCGTGAAGTCCGAGGGACACAGCTGTGCCCCCTCCTTTGTTCCCAGAAATCCCAGCTCCCACCGAATCCTCTTCTCCCGGCTGTGCCCTCAGCAAAGTGAGGGGGTGCTTGTGTTGGCTTTGGCCTCAGTTAATTGGGCAGGGCTGCTGTCACCAGGAGTCACGGTGACCTTCGCGTGGAGTGACCCCGGGGGTGGACGGATGTATTCGGGCTGTTGGCGGTGTTTTTGGCTGCAAATGAGATTTCTTTCCACTCCACTGCTCTTGTTTCCAGGTGGCATTTTGAGGGTGGGGGTGCGTGTCCCCGCTTAGCCAAGCCGGACCCGTGTCTTTGTCAAATTCGCCTTCTGTCTTGTACGTGTCACACGGCCACTGACCACCTCCTGTGGGAGTCGGTGTGAGGAAATACTGGGTCGTAAGGTGGATACACTTTATGAAGCATGTTCCTAGCAGCACTTGGGATTGCCAGCAGTGGCCAGGCCAGGCCTTGCGGAGCGGCGGAGGTGCCCGTGGGTGGTGGGCTTCACAGGGCTGTCCTCACCCTGGCTGACCTTCCGCAGCGGACTTTTTTATGTCCTCAGCCACCAACCTCCGCCTCCGCACAGGCTGGGGATGTCTGGGCGTTGAAATAGGGGGCAGTCCGTGCCCTGCCGCCAGGCGCGTGTTGGAGCTCTCGGTCACCCCACCGGCCGGTTAATGTGTCACGAACACCCCAGCACAGGCCCAGCCTCTCCGCTCCCACCCTGGGCGGACTTCGCAACCCCGACCCCGGAACAAGGGACCCCGACACCTTTCCCTCCGTTGTTTCGCTGGGACCCACGGTGGCGGGAAGCTGACTACGATGACAAACGTTTTTGAGGCACTTTCTCCTTCTTTTGTCCAAATGTGGACCCTGGGTCTGGAGAAGGCTTCTAGGTGCACAAGTTTGACATTTGAAAAAAGAAAAACAACAACAAACAAACAAACAAACAAAAAGACAAAAACAGAAATGAAAACCGGTGCCTAATTTATTAGAAAGTAGCTTAGGGTGATGCTGGTTTTTTGGGGTTTTTTTTTTTTTTGGTTTTTTGTTTTCAACATACGTGATGCGGTTTATAAATGTTTTATGGAAATTGGATATTTAACGAGAAACCAGTCGGAGAGTGTAGAGCGTATGCCGTTTCAAAGCGTATGAAACGCACTATTTATTGGAAAGCGATAGTTTCGTAAGCCCAGCCCCGCGGTGAGCCCCATCCCGGACGGGCCTGCCCCTGCTTCATCGCGGATGGATGTGGGTGTTATTTATTATTATGTTTTCGGTTGAAAGTTCATAAATATGTGCTATTTTAATTATGTTGAGTGTAAATTTGACACTGTCTTGCATTTATTTTTATATTTCTTAAGCCTGTCGCTTTTCCTCCCCCTCCCTCGCCCGATTTATGAGGAGCCAGCTTGATTTACGGCTCAGCCAGGGCTGGGGTTCTGCAGACGAGGCGTGTCTGGACCTACAGACGTGTTCAGGGATTGCTCAAACAAAACAGAAATAACACCTCCTTCCCCAAGCCCGCGGTCTTAAAATTCGCATCCGTCTGCCATTGTGGGGAAGGCTCGCCGAAGGTGTTGGCCACGCCAGCCGGGTCCCTACACGCCGCGCCCTGCCAGTTGGTGCCACGTACAAAGTGTATTTTGTCAGGCCATATCGTATGAATGTACACCTTGTAAAACGCAGATATAAATAAACTTATAAATATTTGTATTCAAGTGTAAAAAAAAAAAAAAAAA
>PVKU01016379.1:0-14845 GCA_004027475.1 Anoura caudifer | reverse complement strand
AGCCAGCTGTTGGATTTCAGCCAGGCAGTCATAATTTCTGTTTCGGCTTTTGTACAACTCAGCTTCAGATTATGATTCTTCAAGGCTAACTCCCGTCTGCACATAGCAGCTAACTCCCACTTTGGCTCCAGAGCACCCAGCTTCAGATAAGGACACTTCAAGGCTAGAGTTATTTTTTTGCATCAGCTTCTGTACCTCCCGCTTTTGCTACGTAGGGAAGGGTGTCCAGAAAGCAATAAAAGCCCTGCTCAGCCAAGGCTCGGGGCTCAGAATTTGGGGTCTGTACTCTTCTGGGCCCGTGCACGTTAATACAGGGTCATGCTCCGCCATCCAACTGCGTGTTGAGTCGTTTCCTTCCGTAACAAGCAAACCACTACAACAGGAACAGAAACACAGAAATGGAGATCACATGGAGGGTTAGCAATAGGGGAGTGGGAAGAGGAGAGAGGGGGACAAGGTACATAGAACAAATAGCATAGATGGTAGGTAGAAAATAGACAAGGGGAGGGCAAGAATAGTGTGGGAAATGTAGAAGCTAAAGAACTTATAACACATGGGCATGAACTAAAGGGGGGAATGTGGGTGGGAGGGGGTGTGCAGGGTGGAGGGTAATGGAGGGGGGAAAATGGGACAACTGTAATAGCATAATCAATAAAATATAATTAAAAAAAAAAGAGATCTCAAAAGAATGTTAAAAACTGAAGATGTTGGAAAAAGAGGTTCGTGTCCTTGGGCGAGAATGTGGTGCTCAGGACAAGTGACTCTGACTTAAGGATCTGGAAGGTGAGTGGAGATGGTGGTAGCAAAGCTAAATGCTGGTGTAAAAGAAAAAAACATCCCCCTGTGAGTAATGCTACACTGGCAAAGTGGCTACTGAATTAAGTAGAACTAGCAAAGTCTAAGTGCTTTGTAAAGGCTAGTAAAGTCTAAGTTTTCTGAAGGTGGTAACCAGAAGAATCTGAGAATTCTAAGCCTTGAGTTGATGAAACTTAGAAACAAAAAAAATAAGATGAATAGTATGAAGGCTAAAAAATAAGGCATAGAGGTGAACCTTCAGGGCTCACAGTAAAGCACAACTCAAGAGGAACTCATTTCATAAAGAAAAGATTGATGACAAATCTTAAAACAGAAAAGCTCTTAGAATACATTGAAGAAATAAGTGGTGCCTTATTTGAGAGACAAGCTAAAAAATACAAGCTAGTCATTGCCCAATTAGGATAACATTTGAAAGAGAAGAGTCATGAAGTTTTAAGCCTTAAGCAGTCCCTTGAAAAAAATGTTACGTTGTCTAAGCAGGTAAAAAATCTGAATGCTAAATGTCAGCTACTCAAAAAAGAAAAGACCTCATCTACAAGGACAGAGAACAATGAAAACCTAAATTCTGAAATGCAAAACTTAAAAGAGTTTAGCCCTGGCTGGTGTGGCACAGTGGATTCAGTGCTTGCTGCAGAACCAAAGGTTTACCATTTCCACCCCCAGTCAGGGCGATGCCTAGGTTGCAGCCCAGGTCCCCAATCAGAGGCACATGAGAGAAAAACCACACATTGATTTTTCTCTCCCTCTCTTTCTCACTCTCTTCCCCCTTTCAAAAAATAAATAAAAATCTTTTAAAAAGTTCATTCTTGAAAAACAAGAACATGAAAAGCTACAACAAAAAGAGTTGGACATCGATTCACTTCTGCAACAATGAAGGGATTATCTTCTAGTCTTCAGCAGAAGCTATGTTCTTTTCAAAATGAAATGATGACAGAGAGGAATCTCTTCAAGGGGGCTCTGAATGAGCTAGGTAAATTACAGCCAAATGAGGACAAGCTGAAAACCTGGCCAAACAACTGGAAGATGAAAAAAAAAAAAAAAAAACCAAAAAAAAAAAAACTGGTGCTTGAAAACTGAATCTTCTAGAAGAAAACCTGAACGTGAAAAACAGAATTTGAGAAAAGTAAGTTGCTCAGTCAGGTCACCCTGCTTTTGCAGGCAAGGTACAATGGTGCAAAACCTTGGAGATGTTAGTGCTCAATCTGAAGGCTATAAAGCATTAACAGCTAGTGTGATAGGACTTCTTAAGCTGAAGTCTCTTTGCTTAGGGAAAAAAGCTTGGGAGAAGGCTGGGAAAAGAGCAAGGGATGTTCAGCATCAGATACTGGCAACCAAGAGCAGATATCCAAGGATATTCAGACAGATCCACACTTGAAGAAGCAGAAATTAAAGAAATCATGGTTTCTTTTCTCAAAAAAATAACTGATTTGGAGAACCAACTCAAGCAACAAGGTGAAGACTTTAAGAAACAGCTGGAAGAGGAAAACACAAGAAAACCTGGAGAAGAAAACACACTGGCAGAGCTAAAGAAATGAATATGTGAACCCTCCTTTATGCAGAACTGCATAATAAAACATAGCCTTTTCAGCTATAACTGGATGCATTTGAAGGAGAGAAACAGATTCTGTTGAATGAATGTGGTGCAGACCAGGAACAGCTAAATATACTAAGAGATATTTGTATGCTAAATTGGCAGGTCCTCAGAATGTAAAGCAAAAACAAATCAAACGTGTTATGAAATTAAAAGATGAAATTAAAGTCAGAAATGTCAACATTCTGCTCTCAGCTTACTCAAATAAAGGAAAAAAAGAGAAAACTTCAGGAGAAGTTGAATAAAGTTTTGGATACCTTCAAAACCTTTTTATTTTTTCCTGAAAGTAAAAAACAAAAAAAAATTCTTTCACAAAACCCCATTAAAAGAAGCAATACAAACTGCTGCTGAGCTCCTATGGAGTTTCAAGAATCATGCAAGTAAAAATCTGAAAAACCAATGGAAGATTATTTTTATTCTTATTTTTTCATTGTTGTTGCTGTTTTTATTATTATGTTAGTAATGAATACTTTGAAGTGTGTTTAATATTACCTGCTGTTTTTATGTATCTGAAAGCATATTCAATATTTTTACCAATATGTGTTCTAACATTTTATTTTCTATTTTTAGTCACTCCTCCCTGCTGCTCCTTTTCATCAATTCATTCTAAACCTTCTACTTGGCTTCCCAGCTGTGTAACTTATCCGCATCAATCCACATTGCTTTAAAAATCACTGATATTATTATTCCCATATTCTGAAACCTTAGATGGTGTCAACATTCTAATCCCCAGGGTGTGTGTGTGTGTGTGTGTGTGTGTGTGTGTAGATTTAATTGATTTTTTCATTGCATTTTGCCATTGCCCTTATACTTGCCCTCCACCCTGCAGTTACCACTCTGCTGTCCAAGTCGATGAGTCCTTTTTACCCTTTTACTTGATCCCTCTACCCACTATATTCCACCCTCCCATGGCTGTCATCTTGCTATCTATGAGTCTGTCTCTATTTTGCTTATTAGTTCAGTTTGTTCATTAGATTCGATATATGAATGGAATCATGCAGTATTTGTCTTTCTCTGACTGGCTTATTTTACTTAGCATAATGTTCTCCAGGTCCATCCATGCTGTCGGAAAGGGTAAATTTTTCTTCTTTTTTATGGCCAAGTAGAATTCCATTGTGTAAATATCCTATAGTTGTTTTATCCACTCATCTAAATTAATGATGGACACTTGGGCTGCTTCTATATCTTGGTGATTGTAAATAAATGCTGCAAGGAACATATTCTGAAACTTTAGGTGGTTTCAAGATTCTAATCCCCAGGTTTTTTTAGTTTAATCCTGGAAGGTTTCTCTGATCTGAACCACTTAAGCTAGGACAAAACACCTTGGCTTGTTCTTATCTCAACTTTAATTCTCTTAATAATCATTCTGTTTTATCCATCATCCATTTATCCAGTTCAAGTAAGAAGTAAAAGCTTGTTGAATCCCATCGTATTTTCTTTACCTCTTACTGGGGTCACTGAGCTGGTCAATAATTTATAAATAACTAGATTCCATCCCAGTCCTACTAAATTAAAGCCTGAATTTTGGCCTGAAAATCTACATTTTAAACTCTGCAGTTAATTGTTGATACATCAAAAATATGAAAAAAACTTCTCTGAAGTAACTCTTCAGAGAATTTTTCTTATACTGCTTAGCATCAGTCCAACTACTGGAAATTTGACTAGTATTTCTGTAATGTCAAATAACAATCACATATTAAGTCATTAGCCCAAGTATTTATTATCTGTGACTTCCTCTCTCTCCTCCCTACCTTGTCTCCACAATTACAAATGGTAGTACATTCAGAGAGTATTAATTCCTTATCTAAAATTTGTGGTTTACATTGTTAGTATATTATAAGCTATCTTTTAAAATAATATTTCTCCACTGATGGAACAATGGAGAAAATAACCAGAATAGCTTTTTATAATAAAGTATTTTATTGGATCTTTAAAATTAAAATAAATTTAAAAAATAAAATAAAGACATTGGATATCATCTTAAACGGTAAACTCCAAATCTTTTGGCCTGATAGACACAGTCTCTTAAAACACAGCTAGCCTTTAAATCTTACTTCATACTTTACTCTCTATAAACCCTCTGCTTCTGCCAAATCAATTTACTTTTTATCTCCCAAAGGCATCTCATTTTCTTGTATTTCTGCAAGTTTGTAAAAAACTTTTTTTTTACTTCTTCACATATTTAGTTTGTAAGGATGCTTGGGTAGGGTGGGGGGAGTGGTTGGGGGAAATGGAGACAACTGTAGATAAAGATGGCCCTGATTGGTGTGGCTCAGTGGAGTGAGTGCTGGACTGCAAAGCAAAAGGTCGCCTGTTCAATTCCCAGTCAGGGCACATGCCTGGGTTGTGGGCCAGCTCCCCAGTAGGGAGTGCATGAGAGGCAACCACGTGTTGATGTTTCTCTCCCACTCTTTCTCCCTCCCTTCCCCTTTCTCTAAAAATAAATAAATAAAATATTTAAAAAATAAAAACAATTAAAAAATAAAATAAAACCTAGTCAGGTCCCTTCAGATCTAGAAAACTACCCCTGGGATATGTTAATTGTATTCTAATATCTGTAAATAGAGAATTTGCTGCTTATAGTCATTCATACTTTTATATCTTTATGTGTGTATTTGTCTTCTACAATTAGATTTTAGAGTAACATATGAACAAGAGTCATGTTTTATGAAAAATAATATGACTAACAAGAATTTGGAAAAGCATTGATTAATTGATGGATGGATTGAAATTAAATATTTAAGAATTGATATTAAGAAATTATGGAATATAATCTTGGTACCAATATGAGTTCAGTTGTTTTATATGATGTCTTAGTCTATCTATTCAAAAAATACTTCATATGCTCAAGTTACA
Source organism: Anoura caudifer (assembly GCA_004027475.1). Classification (NCBI taxonomy): domain Eukaryota; kingdom Metazoa; phylum Chordata; class Mammalia; order Chiroptera; family Phyllostomidae; genus Anoura; species Anoura caudifer. The sequence continues at coordinate 9,582 of PVKU01016379.1, read as the reverse complement.
ATTTTAAAAATGTTATTTTTTCTGATTGTAAGCCACTAAGCTTTCTTATGCAGACAGTGATCTGATTAAAACAGTGATTTTCCAGGATTGAAATCCAGTGACTACATGGACTTACTTAATAATTCAATAAACAAATTTGTTATGTTCCAGGCAAATCAATAGTGAGGATGTGGAAGTTTGTGAGAGGGACAAGTTCTGGGCCTCTAAGAATTGCTAGTCTTTTTTTTTTTTTTTAATTGTTGTTCCTCAATTGCTAGTCTTAATGGTAATTAATTAATATTTAGAATGTCTTAGAGAAAGGCTGTATTCAGAAATTATGGTAAAATTGATAATTATTACATAGAATTGAAGTTATATAGAAAATATTTTAACTATGGTCTAGAGATTAAAAGTATTGCAAAGAAATATTGGCAGGATTGTTTTTGTTCAATTACAGTTGACCCATTTTTTCCCGGTGGTTCTCCCCTGCCCAGCCCTCCATCATTCCTCACAAAGAGCTCTACACCGTATCTAAATCAAATTTGTGTTAGTTGCTTATTGAAATGCAGATTTCTAGGGTCTATATCAGTGTTACTGAACCAGAATTTCTATGGGTGGATAGCAGACATAAAGCCATTTAGGATAGCTACAAAATTTGTCACATGAGGATTAAGAACATAGTATGTAAAGATAAAAAGTTTGGTTTCCTTATTTGTGGGAAGTCTGAGCAGAATATCTCTCAAGCTATTGGAGTTGTGGGACAATTATTTTTAACAGGAAAAAATTATTTAAACAAATAATTTATTTAGGTTCTATGCAATTTCAATTTAATTTTTACAAATAATGACTTTCCCAGTTCATAACATTTATCTAACCCATGGTTGACTCTCCATAAACATTCATTGACTCAGTATCATTTCTAAAAGGCTTATTATTCTCAATTACATTTTTGTAGATGATTATAATAAACTTGAAATATTAATATTGTTCCATAATAGTCATACATTGCATTCATTGTTTTTGTAAAATTGTCTAATTTTAATTTTTTTAATAATTTATGTAATTATTTACAGTTCTCTTAAATGGACAGGAAAGATGGCATACTATCAACATCTACTTCAATGTTGTTAATTCTTTTAAAATGAAATAGTTGTATTTAGATATAAACTTATATATTTTCCATTTTATTATTTTTGTGAACATTGACTTTTTAAATCTTTTAACAATTGCATTTCAATATTTTATTCCTAGCTTAAAGCAGCCAAATTCTAACATTAAATTGTTTTATTCTTCTAATGAAGTTTGTTTCAAAAAATAATTAGTGCACATCTCTAGCAGGTAAAAATGATCAAAATCATAATTTTATACTGTACATATACTGTACAGATAATTTTATAGTTTTATATTTTTAGAGTTCTAATAAGACTTAGAAGATGCAGTAATGATGTATGAGACATGCACACCAAGTGAATACATTAATGTATTTCTGTGAGAGGCTTACCATGTGCTCTGGAAATATAGTGAAATATCATTATGAGCCCTGCTTTTGATCAGTTGTAGTTTACCAGAAGGAGATGTATATGTAAATTCAATGAGCTAGCTTCTACCTTAAGTATCATTGTGAATGAAATTGGTATATTTTAAACATTCATTAGAGTAATATGGTCTGTTCATTACCATTTTCAATCACTCTTACTGCTGGCCTTCCAAGAAAAGAGGAAAATTGTATACTTTTTATGTGATTGAGTTTATATATAATATTTAAATCCCCAAATCAGTCATTTTTCTTATATTCTGTTTGAAGTGAGTTAGTTGTCACAGGTTTTGCTTAAAACAGGTTACAATCATCTCAAAGTTAGGATAGTATCTTATGTTTTTCTAGTTAACATTCTTTATCACTGAATTATTTAAATCATATAAGAGTTATCATTTCCCCAAGATTATGAAATCTATTTTTATCTATCTGCATAACATGAACATGCATATTAAAGAATGAGATGAATAAGAAAGCAATAATGACATTTATTTAGTTTGAATTACATAATATATTCTTTATGCATAGTCTTTAATCTCATTGTGAATTAATTTTTTCGCTTGAAGGAATACTTTAAAATTATTATACTTTAAATTCTATATGGATATAATTGATTATAATTTTGATTATAATTTTACATTCAGGATTAAGTGATGAACATTATGCATATTATGAATACAAAATAGAAAATCATAAGTTAAAAAGAGGGGAATTTGATTATCTACCTAGATCATGAAAACTATTTCAGTAAAAACATTTACAGTTATATATGAGAAAAATCTTGCAGTATTTTTGAACTTGTTTTTCACATTTTGCTTATTCCAAAATGTCTAAAACTATGGGAATATTTGCATTTACTACATGATCTGTATCTACATATCATGATGTGATTCATTGGGTAACATGTAGGTTCAGAGAGTTCTACAGTATTCAAGGCCTAAATTACAGCAATCACACACAACAGGAGGGGGATGAAACTAAAGAGAAGAGAGAATGACTAAACTGCCCATTAGCTTTATTACAAATTAAGCTATTTTCAGCTGTGGAATTATCTTGCTCTTGTGAAAAATAAAGGTAAAATTTTGAGTCATACTGACCATGTTTGCTTTCTAACATTTTTTAGTTGTGAGACTCTAGGAGAGCTACTCAAGCTTTCTGATCCATAATTTAGCTAATAGAAAAATGAAGACATTAGAAGTTTATTGAGTGTTTCTAAGCACATAATTAAATTTATGTATATGTTTCCTATACTCTGGAATCGGAGCTATTTTCATATATTTTTTGTATTAACTCTTTTTTATTGAGATAAATGATGTATTTTTTATTTTACCTTATTGTAGTTTCCATTACCATTTAGTTCCCTTATAACTCCCTGTCCCCTGCAGTCACGCTGTTGTCCATGTCCCTGAGCCCTTTTTGGTTTTTACTCAATTCCTCCACCCACTAACTGTCCCCCTTTGCTGTCATCCTGCTCTCCATCTATGAGTCTGTCTCTATTGCACCTGTTAGTTCAGTGTGTTCATCAGATTCCACATGTAAGTGAAATCATGCAGTATTTGTCTTTCTCTGGTTTATTTCACTTAGCATAATTTTCTCCAGGTCTATCCAGACTGTCTCAAAGGGTAAAATTTTTCTTATTTTTTATGGCTGAGTAGTATTCCACTGTGTGAATGCCCCATAGTTGTTTTATCCACTCATCTACTGATGGACACTTGGACTGCTTCTATATCTAGGTGATTGTAAGTAATGCTGCAAGGAACATATTGTGAAACTTTAGGTGGTTTCAAGATTCTAATGCCCAGGTTTTATTAGTTTAATCCTGAAAGGTTTCTCTGATCTGAACCTCTTAAGCTAGGACAAAACACCTTGGCTTGTTCTTGTCCCAACTTTAATTCTCTTAATAATGTTCATTCTGTTCAAAATTAAAGTTGCCCACCCTATCCAGAAATGCAAATATTGGGAAATACTAATTATGGCTAAGATGGATAGCCAGTGTTTGTTCTATAACAGTATGGTAAAGAAAGTGTGCTTTGAAAACAGATTGTGTTCATATTTTAACTTTATTTTTTTATTTTTTATTAATTTATTTTAATTGTTGTTCTTGTACAGTTTTCTATCTTTTACTCCCATCACAGCCCACCACCCCAGCCCTCCCCACCCCTCTCCCATTTCCACCCCCCTAGTTTTTATCCATGTGTCCTTTATACTTGTTCCTATAAACCCTTCCTTTTTTCCCCTGATCTTCCCTCCCCTCTCCCCTCTGGTGACTGTCAGTCTGTTCTCAATTTCAGTGTTTTTGTTATATTTTGCTTGTTTGTTTATTTTGTTGGTTAGGTTCATCATGCTAAGTGAAATAAGTCAGAGAGAACTTTAAAGAATTGAAAAAAGCCTCATCTGACATGGTAGGAGATCAAGGGGCTGAAACTAAAGTGGCAGTTCAGGCAGGTAGTCTTAGGGAGTCCCAAGCAGTAGGTCGTATTCTGGCAGGATTGCTGAACTTGACAGTGGAAAGCGTGAGGTAGGTGTGAGCCTAAGAAGACAGGCTGAATCATATCAGTCAGGTCCCAGACCTGGGGAGTCTGGTCCCTGGGCCTAGAGTTTTAAAAGCAAAAACAGGGGGAAACAAGATGATAGAATAACCTCAGTGGTGGAAACAAGAAGAGGATTCATTTAAGGAACCAGGAGAAGGTATAAACCAAGATACAAGTTACAAATATCAATCATGTCTAATAATGAATGATTGAATTATGAAAATTGGTCAGTTCATCAGAAAAGCAATTTAAAACATGATATTACTCCTAAAAGTTGTAATTATTTAACAAGATTTTATTTTAATAAAAAGCATAGATATATTCATTCTCTAGCATTTTCATATGGGGCTGAGATTTTTTTTCTCTCTGTGTTATTCAACTAATTTAAATACCATTTTATAATTTGAGGGCAGAAAAGAGTCAACTCAGCAGGTTGGAATAGCTCAAACTCTGAACATTCCTAGGAAGTGTTTCTCTTAAGTACAGACCTTAGACTGGCTCATGGGAGATAACTTTGAGTCCTTGAAATAAGAGTATTTGATAAGAGTATTGTTGCATGCCTGCGGCTGTGGGCCACTCTGTATTTAAAGTGAATGCTTGTTCTTGTGCGTCTTGGGCCGTGCTGTGCCAGTTTGACCGTGTACATTAAACTAGCAATGTGAGTTTTGGCAAATGCTTATTTTTGCTCTGAGGGATGCTGGGATGTGAGTGGTAGAGGCCAGTCCTGTAGGCAACACAGGCCTGTGTTACTGACCTCCAATAGAAACCCCAGATGCCAATGCTCTGGTGACTCTTCCTGATTGGTAGCACATTGCACGTGTTGTCACACATTAGTGATGGGAGAATTAGTGGGCTCCCATGTGACTGCACTACAAGGAGACAGACACCTGGTGGTACCATTTGATTTCTCCTAGAATTCATCTGCTGTACCTTTCCCTTTGTCCATTTTAATTTATATCTTTTCTCAGTAACAAACTGTAACTATGAGTAAAATAGTTCTGATGCATCCCAGGAGCCCTTGTAGTAATGTTGAGCCTGAGGGTTATCTTGAGGACCTCTGAAAATTTAATATATAAGTGATGAACATAATGCATTACAATATTTGGGAGCCTTTTTTTTAACAAGAGTAAGTTAGTAGCATTTGGATTCTGATTGAAGATTCTTTCCAAATTTTATGATTCTTGAATTAAAGGAAAAGTGCAACTTACAAAAACAGCTATGCAAACTAACAGTCGAATTTTGGTGGATGTACAAGAGAACTAGAAGGAGCTGATGTATAGGAATATTTCTTCTTGAGTAATTACTGACACTTAATGAAGCATGTATTATTTGCCAGTCCTTATTGTATGTGTTTTTTGTTTTAACTCCCTTCATTCTTAATCATGTCACTTAGAAGATATCTACACGAATACAGTGAAATAAATATCTATTAGTAAGCTAGGGCAATTCAAGAAAAAACCTTGAATTTTCAACTTAGCTTATTATCTAAATATTTTTGCTGAATGCTCTCTTCAATTCATGGAAGGCTTAAATCTCTTTTACTGAGAACCATAGTAGTTCTTGATAATTTCATTTCTTGGAAATAAAATTTTTTAACACTGATATTCTAGGTAAAACCATCATGTATTGAGGAACTGTAATACAACCTGAGACCATGTTCAAGAATTATGGTACAGGATATCCTATAAGGAGTTCCCAATTTAAATGGTTCCCTTTTAGTCTTCCTTCCCAGTGCAAGTTTTTGAAATTCTGATTTTGTGCTTTATACTCTCTTATAGATTGGAATGTTAAATGTGACTAAACACTGTATGAAGTGTTCAGAAAAGAACATAGTGCCCTACCTTGAGATAACTGCAATGCATTTTAAGTAAAACCTTTGACAACTAACTCACTTCAAAAAGCATATAAGGAAATGCCTGACTTGGAATTTAAATATTAAATGTAAATTTATAACTTACATAAATAAAAATGAAGTGTATCATTTTTCTATTTTAATTGACCCTAAAAGGACATATGATAAGTTCATCTCTTCTAGTATTGTGCTTTTAAACTGATGATTTGAGAAAATATCAAATTTTCAGAAGAAAATGCAATTAAATTTATGAATATCAATTATTTTAACATTAAATGCTAAAATGCTATTATTATTTTATCATGTAAAACACACTTAAAATAAGCAATTTTATCAATGGGAAAGCTTTAAAAGATTTCTCACAGTGTATTTAGCATCAAAAATCCATTCTTATATTGTCAATATACATAAAATCTTACATTTGGCACTAGAGATGTGAACTTAAAATTCCAGTGTATTATAGACCCTCCCATTGATACATCATATCACAGCTAAACTTCTATTTTCCCTTCTATAATTGCTCATAAAATGAAAAGAGGGACTCGGCATGCTTTAGGAGAGATATAAAAATCAAACATTAATTTTATTCAGATGAGATGATTTGTATGCATGTTGATCAGGCCACAAGCTCATCTCATTACAAGCTCAAGGCTGTGAGCATTTCATCATTTCTCAGATGCCATTAAGTTTAATAATATGACTTCAGCATTGTGTATTAAAAATGTGTGACTGTTCTGCAATTCTGTATAATGATGAGGTGTTTGTGAATATTTATTAGTTCTGTCTTTAGCACTCTCAACTTTATACTAAATAGCAAAGTTAATTGTCTATACTGCTCTAATTGTATAGTTTAGAGAATGCTCTCTCCTCTTCCTATTTTATTGCAGACTGAAAATTTATTGATACGCAGACTTTTTGAAGTGCAATAATTGGCATGTGAACACTTGCACAGGCATATAATTGCATCCCAAATTGAAACACAGTGGGTATATTTAGTCTCTGGCAGGGTCAATTAGCTCTGTGCCCTTCTCTCTGGGAATGTAAGTGGTCAGTCCTGCTGATTTTAGACAGTTACAGAGACACTGATTTGCATACAAAATTTGTTTCAAGAAATTTTGGTAAAGGCATAATTATTTAATATAAAAATGTTTGCAGTAAGTCTTTTTAAAATTGACCCTTTAATTAGCCATTGACTTTTTCTCTTCAAAATTGGTAGTTACATATAAAATGCTTTAAAATGAATTTTTTGATATTGTTATATTCTTTTGTTTTGGATCTTCAAATATTTCTCTTTTGCTTTTTTCTCACTGAACCCCAGTAAATGATCTGTTTGAAATTAAAGCTATGAAATCCAGGTGCTTAAGATTTAATCATAGTTTTTGTCGCTCACATTTTCTTAGAGCAGCCATTTTATTCTCTGTGTGTCTGTACATTGTCCAAAAGAGATTCCCTCCCTATATTACAATCCACAGAGATTTCTCCATAAGTCACTAATTTCAGTGTAATCATAAGTTATTTGTACTAGTGGTTTAGCCCTTACATATGAAAATGGTCTCTCAATGTGATCTCCATCTTTTTTCCTTCTCAAATGATTCCCCATGCTTTAGTAATCACTCTAACTTTGAAGGAGGGCCAAAATTTCTTCTGTAAACATTTTTGATGCCCCACTCAGATGAGGTTTACACTTGATCTAGGTATTTGCTATTGAGAAGCAAAATCTAACCTAACTAATAATTGTATTATACAAAATTTCCCTTTATTGACACTTTTTTTTACTATCTTGCTTCTCTTTACCTTCACCCCACCCACTCTCAGACACTTCAGTATTTAGACCCACTTTTTACTGGGTCCAAGGCTCATAGGCACTTCAAATGAAACACAAATAAGTAAAAATCACACACACATACACATAGTTAATAATTCTCAGCATGCCAAATCTTTTGTGAGGTATTCTAAAGACAAGGTTTGTAGATAGAGCAGCAGTGTAGTCCACCTGCTGAGTGATGTGTAGTAGGGAAAACTTTAAAACTTTGTAAGGTTGATCAAGTTTAAGATAAGCAAGATATTTCTAGGTGTGTAAATAACAAAGATAAAGGCAAATGGATATAAAGGTGCATGTTATAATCTAGAAAATAAAATTAATATGTACAAAGGAAGTGTCAAGTAAGGTGGATGTCAAATTTAAAGGTTCTGAATCTCAATGATAATGACCTTTAAATAATGCTAATAATGATTAAGAAAGTACCAAATTTTTAACCAACTTATACAATAGTGTGAGCAATTGGTAGAAAGAGAAGCTTTCAAGAAATAGGAAATTGTCAGACATTTCCAGTGCTGTGTTGTCTGGGATGAAGATTAGGAGGGGCCATTGGGTCAGATAACGTGCAAGTTCTTTGAGTGATTTACCAGTAAATGAAATAAGAGAACATGGAGCAGGAGCCAGAAAATGATATGCTACTTAAACTACATTAAAACTGATTTAATAAATAAATAAATACACATATAACTAGATAATTTCTTATTATCAATCCAGAAGCACTAATGTGAGATATAGAAATTAGGAGGACTAATGTAAAAAAAAAAAAAAGTGTCTTACTTTCTTGAAAAACAGAGTGCATACCCCTGCCTAACTGAACAAATTAATATGCACTGAAGTAAAAGATAGGACAGAAAAAGTAGGTTCCTCCAAGCCAATATGGATGTTCATTTTACCTATCGTCATCTGCACGTAATAACCTGGCAGTCACAAGATGGTACAATGTAGAGCAAAAAGAATAAATGGATTGTACTATAACTGGCTGGTGGGAGAACCCATAGACCACAACCTCAGGCCCTCAGATGATAGGAAACAGAGTATGGAAACATTTATTCAGATATTCCTAAACTGTAGAAATTTGAGAATATTCTTCATCTATATTTCTAATCAAAAAGAATGAGCACATTTCTCATATTCTAAAAAGTTCTCATAAATTTTTATTAACATTTATAATGAAATACTTAATGTGCTAAAATGTTTTTATATAAATACTTTTTCATGCCCAGCTGGTAGTACAAATCTGTTATCAAGGGAAATGGATGGTGATGCTCCTCTGGCATCTCATAGTGGACAGGGTTCCTTTGTTATGAAGAAAGTGACTCTGTGAAGCTACATTTTTACCTTGAATGTCTCTTTCTTCCCATCTTAATGTAATTAATCATCAATGAGACTTTATGTTTTATATATTTCTAAAATAGTTTTCGTACCTTTATATATGTTTTAAAATTCATCAAATGACATAGGTATGCATGTAAAGTAGACAAATTACTGCCAAGTTAGCATAAATCCTACCTCACCAATTTTTTGTGATTATTAGATTATCCCCAAATACAAGTATATTTAATATCCTGGCATGATATAATATATTATGAAACACGAATTCTATAACACACACCTCTGAACAACTGAAAAATCTCAGAAATATGGATGTTTTCACAACATTAAAATATTATTAGGTTTAGCTTTGGCCTAATTTGGAAGGGCTTGAGAATCTGCTCTCTTGTAATGTCTAATCGTTGGTAATTATGTTGTTTAGATTTGTGCACAATCCAACTTATTTTTTTCTTTGCACCAGAGGTCATGCCAGTTATACTTTGGCCATAACTGTCAAGTCTATCAACAAATTAAACACTGATTGTCAGGGCTGCAT
>PVKU01016378.1:0-14804 GCA_004027475.1 Anoura caudifer | reverse complement strand
TTTTTTAGGTAGGCCTGTATTGCTATGAACTTCCCTCTGAGGACTGCCTTTGCTGTGTCCTATAACTTTTGGGTTATTGTGAGTTCATTTTCATTTGTTTCCAGAAGCTTTTTGATTTCTTCCCTAATTTCATTCTTGACCCATTCATTGTTTAATAGCATGCTATTCAATCTCCATGATTTTGAGTGTTTTGGGTTTTTCCCCTGTGGGTTGGTTTGTAGTTTCAGTCCCTTGTGGTTGGAGAAAATGCTTGGTATGATTTCAATTTTCTTGAATTTGTTGAGGCTAGTTTTGTGTCCTGTCATGTGGTCTATCTTTGAGAGTGTTCCATGTGCATTTGAAAAGAATGTGTATTTAGTTTCTTTGGGATGAAGGGCTCTCTATATATCAGTTAAGTCCATTTCATCTAGAGTGTTGTTCAATGCCACAATATCTTTGTTGATATTTTGTTTAGAAGATCTGTCCATTTTTGACAGTGGGGTGTTAAAATCACCTACTGTAATTGTGTTGCTGTCAATATCTTTCTTGAGGTCCTCTAAGATTTTCTTTATGTATTTAGGTGCTCCTATGTTGGGTGCATATATATTTACAATGTTTATGTCTTATTGGTGGATTCTTCCCTTGAGTATCATGAAGTGACCTTCTAGGTCTCTCTCTGCCTCTTCTTTTGAAGTTTATTTTGTCTGATATGAGTATTGCTACCCCGGCTTTTTTTTTCCTGCCCATGTGCTTGGAAAATTTGTTTCTGTCCCTTCACTTTGAGTCTGTGTAGGTCTTTTGTCCTGAGGTGGGTTTCTTGTAGGTGGTGTATATGTGGGTCATGCTTTCTTATCCATTCTTCTATTCTTTGTCTTTTGATTGGAGCATTTAACCCATTTACATTTAAAGACATTATTGATAGGTACTGATTCATCGCCATTTTCGTACCTATGTTCCTCTCTCTCTCTCTTCCTTTCCTTTTTCCTTTTCCTTTTTCCTTTCCTTTCCTTTCCGCAGTCTCTTTAGCATCTCTTGCAGAGCTGGTTTCACAGAGGTGTGTTCTTTTAGACTTCTTTTGTCTGAGAAGCTCCTTATTTGACCTTCCATTTTGATTGAGAGCCTTGCTGGGTAAAGTAGTCTTGGTTGCAGGCCTCTGGTTCTCATTACTTGGAATATTTCTTGCCATTCTCTTCTGGCTTGGAGCATTTCCATTGATAAATCAACTACTAACCTTATTGGGGCTCCCTGGAACGTTACTTCCTGTTTCTCCCTTGCTGCCTTTAAGATTCTCTCTTTGTCTTGGAGTTTTGCCATTTTTAATTATGATGTGCCTTGAAATGGGCCTCTTTGGGTTCCTCTTGATTGGGACTCTCTGTGTTTCCTGGATTTGTATGACTTTTTCTCTCATCAAATTAGAGAAGTTTTCCATCATTACTTTTTTAAATGGGCTTTCTATCCCTTTCTCTTCTTCTTCTCCTTCTGGTATCCCTATTATACAGATATGATAACGTTTCATATTGTCTTGCATTTCTCTTAATCTCTCTTCATTCTTTCTGTGCCTCTTTTCCTTTTCTTGCTTTTTCTGGGTGTTTTTTTCTACTTGGTCCTCCAACTTGCTGATCCAATCTTCTGCTTCATCCATCCTGCTTTTCATTCCTTCTGCTGTGTTCTTCGGTTCAGAAATTGTATTTTTCATTTCCTCTTGGCCCTTGTTTATAGTTTCTATTTCCTTTTTCATGTTGATATAGTTTGTGGTGAGTTCATCGTAGCTTCCCTGTAGTTTCTGGTAAATCATTGAGAGCTCATGGAGCTTCCTGACAACCATTGCTTTGAACTCAAAATCTGATAGCTGAGTTGCCTCTGTTTCATTTAGCATTCTTTCTGGGGCTTCCTCCTTTTCTTTCATTTGGGGATTGTTTCTTTGTTTTCCCATTGTTTGTGAGACTCTTTTTGTCAGCCTCAGCTTCTTAAATTGATCTGTTCTGGCTCCCTGGGTTTATGGTGTGAACTTCTGTGGTAGAATACCTGTGAGATCAGTGGTGCAGTCTCCTTCGGGTATCCTGGTGTTCACAGCTTCCACTGTTTCCGCTAGTATCATGGGTGTATTCTCTGGGTCTTCCACAAAGCCCCCTCCTTTGGTTGCAGGGCCACTGCTTGCAGAGCTGCCTCCAGTCCCGGTCCCAGGGCTACCTCTGGTTGCTTGGCCGCCCCTGGTCATAGGGCCGCCCCCAGTCACAGTCCTTGGTTGCAGGCCTGCCCCTGATTGCAGAGCCTCCCCCATTCTCAGAGCTGCACCTGGTCCCTTGGCTGCCCCTGGTCGCAGAGCAGCTCCTGGTCTTGGTCCCAGGGCCACCTTGTGTCACAGGGCGGCTCGTGGTCACAGGGCCTCCTCTGGACACAGGACCTCCTCTGGATGCAGGACCTCCTGAGATCAGAGGGCCTCCTCTAGTTGCCGGGCCGCCCCCAGTCGCAGGGCTGCCCCTGGTCGCAGGGCTGCCCCCGGTCGCAGGGCCTCCTCTGAACACGAGAACTCCTGCGGTTGTGGGGCTTCCTCTGGTCTCTCGGCCGCCCTTGGTCATGGGGCCTCCTTTGGTCATCGGTCTGGATGAATTACAGTGGGACGCCCACACAATTCGCTCCTCCCTCTGTCCTGGTTGGGTTTTCTTTTTTTTTGGTTCTATATTTTTGTAGTCCCTAATCTTGGCTGTGAGAGGAGGCACAGCGTGTCTAGCTATGCCTCCATCTTGGCTGGAAGTCCACATAGATGTTATGTAGATAATTTTACTCCTCCCAATATCCCACAACAAGGCCAAGAACTTGAGTGCCTGTGGTTTTGTAAAAAGACTGTTTTTTTTTTTTTCAAATCTTCTAAATTAAAAATTCATTATTGTGAAATTTTCTTTGCTATTGTTGTTGCTTTCTTTGGCCTATTCTTCAGTGCCTCTTCCTTATCAGGATTGTACCAGGATTGAAATATTCTCAGAGATTTCACTTGAGTTTTTATTCTGAGTATTGATAGCCCACTGACAACCTTAAATACCCAGTAAGTCTTTGTTCTCTGATTTCTATTCTAGAATTTCAGTTTAGATCCCTGTCTTTCCTTCAGTTTCTTCTACTCTATTTCACTCTAGTCTTCTTTTTGCTATCAGTGGTAGCTTAGAAATTCATTATTTCAGTTATGGGTTCCTCTGTTAAAGGCAAAAACTCAAATTTAGATACTTTATTCCTCTTTTATTTTCCCATCTCAATTTATTTTCTGTTCATAGTGCATTTTGGGAATAAGACGAGCAGTGACCCAGATCAAAGAATCCTAAGGTCATTTTGGAGGAAGCTGAAGTGATATTGAAGGGAACTTCATCATTCAAAGGTTTTTCAGGATGAAACCCTAGAAGAAGTTAGATGTGGCTAAAGTAAAATCATTAAGCATTTTGGATGGCGTTGAATTGGATGCATCTTTACCACTGGAACGGACCTCCCCTGGGTTCCTGGGCCCTTTGCCCTTAGAGGGACCAACATTGCTGTGCTTCTAGGAGGAGGCATTGTGCTAGTGTGAAATGTGCACCAGACTGGGAGGCAGCTATTAGGGTAATTCTGATCCATTTTTGTTAGCATACTGACCATATGACCCTGATATGCATCAGGTAAAATGAGAGGTTGGATTGGATGGTGATTTGAATTGTGATGCAAGGTAAAGCCACCTCCTTGCTCTCTGACTTGATTGCTTGTCTCTCTGCGTTAGCTGTGCTGGACTCACTCTGTCTCTCTCCCTCACCTGGCTTTGCCCATGCCAGTTTCACCATTTGAGATTCCTACCCTGCTTCCTCTACATTGCCTCCTTTTAGCCTACGGAATTCTTAACCATCCTTTCAAGGCCAGTGCAAATTACTTCAGGCCTTGCCTACCTACTTTGGTCTTTAATGAGCTGTTCTTTTATTGTAGCATTGGAAGGGACTGTATATGTTCAAGCCTTGCTTAACATTTAACTGTTAGAACCTTGGGAACAAAACCATATCCTCATCGTATACTGCATAGCACCCAGCATAAAATAGGTGTCATACCAATCATTGATGATTAAAGCTTAGGATTTCTTGAAAGCAAAAAAGCTCTGGTATTTTAGCTACTCACTACATTAGGTCAAGTCAAGAACAAAAGCAAAGAATGAAATTTTAAGCCCAAACTATTCAAGAGGCCATTTCTGCCATCACTCTAGGTGCTTTCTTTTTCCTTATTTTTGGGGAGGGATTATTCCATTTAGTTCAAAGCCTTGTCAGTCCATCATTTGTTCTAACATGTAACCTCCTGAAGGAAACATGCTCTCCATCATCTGAGAGGCATCATTCTTCTTTCTGCTGCCTCTGACCCAACCTCTGGGAATCATTATGAGGTGTAGCTGAGAGCCTGGGTTTGGGGTCAGGTGCATCTGGGTTTGAGTTCTGCTCTGAGTTTTCCTAGCTGTGTGGCATCAGGCAAGTTACTGAGTCTCTTCTCTAAGCCTTGATTTTTTTCCCCTATAGAAGGGTGATACACCTACCTCCCTGGCTGCAGGATTAAATGAGACTCTGGCTGTACAGCTCTTAGCACAATGCCTCACATAATTTATCCTCGTTATTCTTGCTATCAAAGACTATATTGACTACCAAATATAAGCTGCCTGAGCCAGGCTCTTAAGGGCAAAAATTCAGATCTGTACACATGTTTATGGGATTTGTGGATGTGATTAAAAGCACTGAAAAGGTTTTTTCTAAGTGCTTTTTTCTAAGGCTACTCAGTGGGCATTCACATTCATTACTGGTTGGGATGAGTGTATCCTGGGCCCAGGAGTCTAGAATTCTCAGCCTGCTGCGCAAGATACTTCTTTTTAGTCACCTCTATTTTGCCTCTCTTCTTCTGGAGGTAGCCCATAATTCCCTGTGCTCCCAGGCTCGCCTCTGCTTGTTTGCTGCTCATCTTGTTTGTGCCCTCTGTAGAATGGCCTTTCCACTTCTTCCAAGTCCTTATCTCTGCCTTCTGAACATCTTAACTGTGTTTATGGCCTGGTGGTCCACATGCAGCTCATGTGAACATGACTGAGTTATATTCTTCTTTCCATCCTCTTCAACCCAAACTCTGGTATGTATCACCCTGATTTGAAGTTTGTATCTGTGTCCCTGCTCTACCACAGGGTAAGGTTGTAACACTAACTTTAGTTGAGTTCTGGTAACCCACTACCATTGGACCAGCCAGGGTAAGGTTGTAGAGAGTAAAATTTATTGGACTTTGAGGTCTAAGGACATGGTCACAAATGAAGACTTCAGGTTTGGTAGTGTATTAATGATAAAGCTGCTGTGTCAGAGACTCTGTTTGCTCAGTGTTCATCCTCCCTCTAAAAGGTCCTTGAGATTCTTTGCTGCTCCTTAGGAATTGCAGAACACACTTTGAAGGCCACCAGTCTAGCCAAACTCTCTCATTTTATAGGTGAAGAAAGTAAGTTTCAGAGACTCAGAGGGGGCAGTGGTGTGGCTGAGGCCCCACAGCAATACTCGAAGCTGCCTTTGGCCACCCTACTCCCCCCTACCCCATGTGTTTTGCATAGGGGGCGCTTAGGTAGTGAGAAAATGCAAGGAATAATTAGGAAAGGTTGAATGATTTTCTAATGGATCTTACATTTGTGATTAAAAAATGTAAGTGGCATTTTTGTTTCTTGCCTAATCCTCAACCCTAGACTGTTCAAGTCATGGCGGTCGTATGAAGAATGGCAAAAAGGGTTACTGGGTGAAGTTCAGATGCCTCTGATGGGCAGTGAATAGTTTTTCTTGGATTTGACCTGCAATTTCTTAGCTTTCTCATCTAGGCCCTGGCCAACTTGGGTCGGATGAAAGGGTCTGCATTTTTTCAACAACCAAGTATTAGGAAAGGAACTGCTGGGAAGGCTTTCTGTTCTGTTACCTAAGCTGGGATTTGATCTTCAGACCTTCAAGGTGAAAGGCTAATACCTTAATTTGTGTGTTTTATAAACACCCCTAGGTGATGACCTTTTTTTAGCCTCCTGTGATGTTCGCATTCTATAGGACTTTTAACTAAAATGTTTGGCTTGGAATAGAGTAATATGGGTTGCATGTTCAAGTTTACAATCAGCAGGGTGCCATTCCTCCTTTAGTTGTTGGTAATTGTTGCTTGCATGCTGTTGAAGGAAAGCTTTTTGGGGTGATTTCCCAGCAAAATGGACTTTTTTATTTTAAGAGAAAAGATATCTTATGATTTAAAAAAGCAAACCGTCTCTTTCCAATTAGACATGTGTCCAACAAAGTAAGGTGTTTCCCCGTTGTGGCCTTTCCCTTCTTAAAAGCTTTCCTTGGAAGGGTCATCTTTATTTTTCTGGTGTCAGTCAAATTATTTTTCGGCAGAGCATGAAAACTGGAGGTGGAGACGCTCCATGGCTGTGTGTTAGAAGCACACTGAAAGTTTTTTGTTTTATGTAAATAGAGATTGATGGAACATTTTACACAGAGTACAGGCTTTTGACAAAAAGTATTGATGGTTGCTTTCAGTAAGTGTTACTTGAGATGACAGAACATTGCATTTTAAGATGAATTACATGAGAAACTCCCTCTTTGGGAATGTCATACATTTTATTTCATCTGTTGTTTTATGAGAGAATGACTGAAGTCATGAATACCTTAGACTGAACTGTTTCCTTTGCACATTATAAGTCCCGGGTTGATGTACTCCTATTTTAAATATGAAGTTATGGGGAAAATATTTATACTGGCAAATGATATTGATAAAAATGCTTAAATGTTCAGAAGCAGAACATAACTTCCCACATAGTTTCCCCCTTGTGCGGTGGTGATTTGTGGGAAGCAAATATACAAAAAATGCATACTTTTCAGAAAGATATCAGAGATTTCTGATAAATGGCATTTTTTGTATGTCAGTGATTTCCCTCCCCTGTATATATTTAAATTTCAAAAAATGCTCCATTTGCATCCATTCCTATATTTTTATTTGTTCGTAATGCAATGGCCTAGAAATCAGGGTCTGTGGTGATTTCGCTTTTGTGCCTTAATTTTCTTTATAACACAAATTCATGGATATTAGCTTAATAGCACTGGGGGGCGTTAATGAGTATTAACAGAGTCACTATATATTTATTGCATTATTTTATACCAGGAATTGGGGATATAGTCCTGATCCTCATGTTGCTTACAACCCAATGAGGGGGCCAGAGAAAGAAATAAACAAATAATAAAATTTCAGATAGTGACATATGCCAAGAAAATAAAGCAGACTGTAAGGGTTAGAGTGTCTCAGAAGTAAATGTGGGGGGTATTTTAGAAAGAGATATCAGGGAAAATTGATGTGAGAAGTGGCATTTAAGTGAAGAACTGGCTGATGAGATGGCTTGAGCTGTGCGAAGTTTTGGGAATCTGGCAGGAGAAACAGTAAGTGCAAAGGCCTTGGGGCCAGAACAAACTTGGCATGACTGAGGAACCTCAAGGCCAGTGCATGTCAGAGAAAGCAGTGGTGGGAGTGCTCTAAGCTTGGGGGTTGGCATGGTGGGCTTACAGGGAGGCCAGGTGTAAGGGGAATATGGTTTTGCACTTTTGTCCTATGTGTGTAGCTGTAGGCTTCTTGTTCTGTGACCTACTGTCTTCATCTACCTAGAGCCTGGCTGAACAGGCTTTCCTATTTTCACCTTGTTTTCTTCTATAGAAATGTCTCATTACTTCATTGGCACTCCTGTTCTCCCATTCACTGGATGTCGACATAGATTAAGTGTCAGTCACCAGAGTAATTTTAAACATTACTCTTTGAGAATGAATTCCTCAGTTAAATTTGCTCTCACATACTTTGAATCTTACTTACTCTTACAATATTTATTATAATTAGCTCTGTATGTGATTGTCTTTCTATTTATAAGCAACTGTGTACTCATGTTTGGGCTTCTAGGGCTTAGCATAGTGCCTGGCACCTAGTAAATGCTCAACGTGTTTGTTGGCTATACGTGAGACAGTTCTCTGCACGTTACCTGGTTGCCCAATAATGAGTACTAGGAATTATGGTGAATGCAAAGGCAATAAACTCCTTGCTTTTGTAGAAAGAGCTTAAAGCCAACCTGGGGAAATAAAACAAAGGGAAAAAAACAGTTTTGGAGCTGCAAGAGTTTAAATGATTGTTGGTTTAAAAAGTTGCTGCAGGAATGAGAGTTCTTGGGGGGATTAAATGGCTCAGGAGACTATAGCATTCAAATTCTGGTTGGATGGAGATCCCAGAGGCCAGCTGGGTCGTTAGACTCGGTCTTTCTTGCATTTGAGCTTTTGTCCCAGGGCCTTACGAGATATGTCCTCCATAAATTTGGAGCAGATTTGGAACTAGCTAGTTGTTGTTCTCCCTGCTGAATTAATGTGCTGTTCAGCTGAAGCTCAAATATGAAATATATTAAAAGCAAACTGAAAACAGGTCAATGTTTTCCCTCCAATGCTATGGGAATATTTGTTTTTAAATCATCTTTTAGTACTCTACAAATCTTCCCCACAAATATTTTTTTTTAATGCAGAGACTATTTTTCCCAGTGTAAAAGGCCATTTTTAAAGTCCTGATTTATTCAGAAATTTACATGGAGAAAATGGACCCAGATCCCACACAAGTGAAACTTTATTTTTTAATCTGGGGCACGGTAGGGAGTCCTGAGAAATGCATTTTCTTCCAGGGTTGTAGGAGGAATACATAGTGTTTGTTTAAAGCATCAGGTATTGAGAAATGTAATGGCAGGGTGAAAAGTTTGACCTCAGCTGCCAGATCCGATCTGCTAAGGGGTAATTGAGTTGCCATGTTTTTTTCCTCCTCAGTTTAAATCAAGTTTTGCTATAGCCCATTTAGGTGTCAAATTGGTAGCAAAACTTGACAACTTCAGGGTGCAGACATGCTTTTGATCAGAATTTACATGCAAATCATTTTTGCCTTGAACTGTCAACTCCTGTTTCTGATACTCTTGAGGGGGACATGTCTCTCTCCACTCCTTCTCCCCTCAAGCCAAAGAGGATGTTGACTAATGTTATTAATCAGTGTGTGGAAGAAAAATTATCTTGATAAATATGGTGGTTAAACTATATTTTCTCTTTTGTGTGTCAGCTGTTGCATCTGGGCATTTAATCTCCTTTTACCTAGAAGGAAATCAAACAATTATCTAGTGCTTGATGTCAAAAAGAAACTAGTGAATGAGGGGTGGAGGGTCACCAGTGTACTGGGGAATGGACTTAAGCCACCAAAACCTGACAAAGGGTGCTGACAGTCTGCATTTTCTTGGGCATTAAACAAAGTCTTTGGTAACTTTAAAGAATCTTTCCTTGCATGACTAAACTCATTGAGAGGGTTAGAAAGAAAGCTGCCTCAGAAGTCTTAAGCCTGAAACTTTTTTTTTTTTTTTTTGGTTTTGCCCTAAACCCTCGGGACGTTAAAAGCACGTGAGCATGTGTAGCTCCATCATTCAGTGAGACAAAGGAGTGTTTGCACTTTCACAGAGTTAATAATGACAGTAGCTAGTGAGTCTTTCTTGTTTCTAGTCATCCTGCCTTAGCATTCCCAGTCATCCACCTTCCCAAAGAATTTAATTATGATTTACACTCTGTCTTTAAATTCTTAGAGACAGCCCCATTCTGAACAGCAAGAAAATAGGAGGACCCAATGAAAAAACCCAGTGGTGAAAAAGAAGTTTCTAGAACTCACTGTAGGTTAATAGAGCTGATTATGAATATTTATAATTGTCCACTATGGAGCCAAAACTTTCAGTGAAATAATGTGTGACATTTTGTTTCTAGTCAGCCTGAAATTCCTTTCCATCACTGCACCCCCAGCAGGGTGAGAACATCAAACATGTCATCTTGCCAAGATGACAGCCAGCATCGCGTCAGATGGGAGACACATGCAAGCCTGACTTGTGAAGTCAAAGAAATTTCAAGATTGGATTCGCTTGATCTGGCGTGGCCCCATTGCAGGCCCTTCGGAAATCTGCTCGATCGGGCCCCTTCCCGCCCCTGTCCGGTGCTGCCTGCTTGTGTACTGTGAAATTTTAATTGAATTGTTAATGACACTGAGGAGTGACACAACACATGAGAAACTTCCAAGAATCAGTCAGGAGGAGCCCTTTTTCTTACTGTTACAAAACAGAAGACACTGGGAAATTGACAAGTCCAAGCGGTGAGGCCAGGGTAGTAATTGATAGCAGGCTGCCTAGAGCCAAGGTCCTTCCCTGGTAATTGCAAGCAGAGGCTGCCTCTGTGATCTCGCCAGTGGTGTTGGCCATGCCAGAGCGACCCGGCTTTGACGGATTGCTTTCCCGTGGTAATGACTTAGGCATGTTCCCTCTCTCTCACATGAGGCCATGTGTCCCTCCCACTGGAGAAAATGAGCTGAACATTTTGCTTCTTCTTTAACAGGGTGCCGTTAAAATAACTCTATTCTATTATATAAGCCCTGTAGTGCCAGGGGCTAAATTTATATGGTTATAAACAAGAGATATTACTTTGGAATACCACAACACTGTGTTTTATTATTTCTTTAGGATTTCAAATGGTGTTTTCAAAATAATGGATTTTACTTCAAGAAAAAAAAAATGGAGGGGGAGGTGGAGGGAGGAAGGATCCCATTTCTGAACAAAACCCTCATCCTATTTTTAAATTCCTCTGTGTACCTCCCTAATTCACTAGCCTGGTATTTATTTGTATTTGTGTTTGTTTTGCTGGCTGGATTTGACTCTCTATGGGGGCATCAGAAATATTATTTACTCCAGGATTCTGAAATGAGATAGATATTTTATTTCATGTTTTAAAAATTCTCCAAAGGTTTCTTTTTATTTTTTCTCTTTCCCATTTCTAGACATTGATATATTTAAGAACTTTTATGTGGCTTTCCTCCTTCCTTTCTCTCCTTTTCCCCTTTCTGGAATGTAATTTTGTCTCTAAAATATGATGGTAAGCTGAAATGTCCCTTATGATCTATAGCACTTCTGGATTTTCACTCCCATCAGTGACAGAATCTTACTAATATAGGGGTCCCTGAACGTGTTTCTCCACTATGGCTTGTGCTTTCTGGCATATGTAAAGTTTGGGTCCCTCACTCAACTTCTGTTTAAACACAGTTTCACACCAAGAAGTAACTTCAAAATAGTGCCAGAATGAACCCTGAAAACTCAACTATAGGTTTATTTAAGAATGAAAATAATCTGTTTGTATGTATGTATGTGCATGTATGTTTATACTCACATGATATGTAAGTTTTGATGGAGAACCTAAGAGGAAGGAGACATGAATACAAATGGGAACTTCTAGGGGAACAACAGAAAAAAGATTTGGTTGTGGTTATTTACCTTATATCTAGTCTCTGACTTCCAAAATTTGTTGTTAATTGGTAGTGCCTATTTAGAACTTAAACTCTTACAAAATGGAAGTATAAATGATGATAGGTTTCTGGGCTATGTCACAAAAGACACTTCTGCAAAAGAGTACTATTTTAGGCAAAATGAACTTCTGTTGGCTAGCCTGAGAACCTCCCCATTATAGCATCAGTTCTACTGGAGAACACTGTCAGGGTCCAAACCAAACTTGGATAAAGGATGCTAGGAAGAGAGTTTTCCTTGCCTTCTCTCTCACTGTCTGTGAGAGAGAGAGAGAGAGAGAGAGAGAGAGAGAGAGAGAGAGAGAGAGAGAGAGAGAGAGAGAGAGAATGAAAATGAATGAATGAATGAGATGAATCCCCCTTCCTCTTCACAGTCTCAGCACCAAAAGGATTGGCCCTCACCTCCTCACCTTGCTTTACATAATGGGGTGAGAGTAGTAACCCTTCCTACTGCCCCTGTTGTAGTATTATTCTTATGTAGGGCATGCTCTACATGTCAGGTATTTTTAAAGTAGGGGATGTCAGAAGTTCGTGTAATTATTTGATTACATTTCTACTTTTACTATTCTATAGGTATTAGGCTAACGCTTTATTCTTTTGCTTGTTTGTCCTTTGTTTTCAGTGTGTTTTGTTTTAGAGTAGTGGGTTCCAGTGGAACAAGGGGAAGAATTTTGTCACAACTGGAAGGGTGGTTTCTAGTGCGTAGATGCTGAGATGCTTCTAAACACCCTGTAATGTCAATACACAGGACAGCTCCCCGATACAAAAGAATTACCAGGTGCCAAATGTCAATATGGTTTAACAAAATCACACATAGAACCAAGCTCTCAGTAAAAGTCCTTGAATTGAGATGGAAAACTAATGTATTTATCAATAAGCATTATTTATTTATTTATTTAATTTTTTAATTGTTCAAGAACAGTTTTCTGCCTTTTCCGCTACCCCTCCCCATCACCCCAGCCCTCCCCACTTCCCTTCCCCATTTCCATCCCCCTTGTTGTTGTCCATATGTCCTTTATAATTGTTACTGTAAACCCTTCACCATTTTCCCCCATTATCTCCTCTCCTCTCCCTTCTGATCACTGTCAATCTGTTCTCAATTTCAATGTCTTTGGCTATACTTTGCTTGCTTGTTCCTTTTGTTGATTAGGTTCCAGTTAAAGGTGAGATCATATGGTATTTGTCTTTTACCACCTAGCTTATTTCACTTAGCATAATGCTCTCCAGTTCCATCCATGCTGTCTCGAAGGGTAGGAGCTCCTTTTTTTATTCTGCTGTGTAGTATTCCATCGTGTCGATGTACCATAGTTTTTTGATGCATTCATTTACTGATGGGCACTTGGGTTGCTTCTAGCACTTGGCTATTGTAAATTGTGCTGCTATGAACATTGGGGTGCATAGGTTCTTTTGGACGGGTGTTTCAGGGTTCTTTGAATATAATCCTAGCAGTGGAATTCCCAGATCAAAAGGAATTTTCATTTTTAGTTTTTTGAGGAAATTCCATACTGTTTTCCATAGTGGTTGCACAAGTCTGCATTCCACCAACAGTGCACCAGGGTCCCCTTTTCTCCACAACCTCTCCAACACTTGTTGTTTGTTGCTTTGTTTTTGATGGCCATTCTGCCTGGCGTGAAGTGGTATCTCATTGTGGTTTTAATTTACATCTCTCTGATAGCTAGCAATATTGAGCATCTTTTCATGTGTTTCATGTGTCTCATACTACCCATTGCTTTGGATAGTCTGGACATTTTGATGATAATTCTTCCAATCCATGAACATGGTATATGTTTCCATTTGTTTGTGTCTTCCTTGATTTCTTTCTTCAGTGTTGTGAAGTTTTCTGCATACAGGTCTTTCACCTCCTTGGTTAGGTTTATTCCTAGGTATTTTATTTTTCTTTTTGCTATATCGAATAGGATTTTTTTCTTGACTTCTGCTTCTGCTCTTTCATTGTTGTTATACAAAAATGCCTTTGATTTCTGGATATTGACTTTGTATCTGCTATTTGGCCAAATTCATTAATTAGGTCGAGCAGTTTTTTGGCGGAGTCTATAGGATTTTTCTATGTACACTATCATGTCATCTGCAAACAATGATAGTTGTGTTTCCTCCTTTCCGATTTGGATGCCTTTTATTTCCTTTTCTTGCCTAATTGCTGTGGCTAATACTTCCAATACTATATTGAATAGAAGTGGTGAAAGTGGAGAACCTTGTCTTGTTCCTGATCTTAGTTGGAAAAGATTTTAGTTTTTTCCCATTGAGTATGATGTTGGCTGTAGGTCTCTCATATATGGCCTTTATTATGTTGAGGAATGCTCCCTCAATTCCCATTTTGCTGAGTGTTTTTATCATAAATGGGTGCTGTACATTATCAATGCTTTTTCCACATCTATTGATACGATCATGTGAGTATTGTCTTTGCTTTTATTTATGTGATGTATTACATTTACTATTTGCAAATGTTGAACCATCCTTGTATCCTTGGGATGAATCCCACTGGTCATGGTGTATGATCTTTTTAATGTATTGTTGGATGTGGTTTGCCAATATTTTGTTGAGAATTTTAGCATCTATGTTTATCAGTGATTTGGGCCTGAAGTTTTCTTTCTTTGTTATGTCTTTATCTGGCTTGGGGATTAGAATGATGCTGGCTTCATAAAAAGAGTTTGGGAGTCTTCCATCATTTTGGAATTTTTTGAAAAGTTTGTGAAGGATAGGGGTTAGCTCTTCCTTAAATGCTTTGTAGAATTCTCCTGTGAAACCATCTGGTCCAGGGCTTTTGTGTGTCAGGAGTTTTTTGATGACTGCTTCAATTTCATGTGCTGTATTGGTCTGTTGAGGCTTTCTGCTTCTTCTTCATTGAGTTTTGGAAGATTGTATTTTTCTAGAAACTTGTCCATTTCACCTAGGTTTTCAAATTTCTTGGCATACAGTTCTTCATGGTAATTCCTTACAACCCTTTGTATTTCTGTGGTGGCAGTTGTAATCTCTCCTCTTTCATCTCTGATTGTGTTTATTTGGGTCTTCTCTCCTTTTTCTTGATGAGCCTGCTTAAAGGCTTGTCAATTTTGTTTATCTTTTCAAAGAACCAGCTCCTGGATTCATCGATCCTTAGAATTATGCTTTTGGTGTCTATGTCATTTAATTCTGCTCTGATCTTGGTTATTTCCTTCCTTCTACACAGCTCTACTTGCTGTGTTTGTTGTTGTTCCTTGAGTTCTTGTAGGTGTAGGGTTAGGTTGTTTGTTTGAAATGTTTCTATCTTTTTTAGGTAGGCCTGTATTGCTATGAACTTCCCTCTGAGGACTGCCTTTGCTGTGTCCTATAACTTTTGGGTTATTGTGAGTTCATTTTCATTTGTTTCCAGAAGCTTTTTGATTTCTTCCCTAATTTCATTCTTGACCCATTCATTGTTTAATAGCATGCTATTCAATCTCCATGATTTTGAGTGT
>PVKU01016377.1:0-14859 GCA_004027475.1 Anoura caudifer | reverse complement strand
TGTTCATGGATCGGAAGAATCAACATCATCAAAATGTCCATACTACCCAAAGCAACATACAAACTCAATGCAATATCTATTAAAGTACCAATGGCATATTTCACAGACATAGAACAAACACTTCAAAAATTTATATGGAACTATAAACAACCCCGAATAGCTGCAGCAATTTTGAGAAAGAAGAGCAAAGTAGGAAGGATCACAATACCTGATACCAAACTGTATTACAAGGCCACTATAATCAAAACAGCCTGGTACTGGCACAAAAACAGGCACATGGACCAGTGGAACAGAATGGAGAGCCCAGAAATAAACCCAAGTCTCTACGTTTAATTAACATTTGACAAATGGGGCAGCAATATAAAATGGAGTAAAAATAGCCTCTTCAACAAGTGGTGTTGGGAGAACTGGACAGCTATGTGCAAAAAAATGAAACTTGAGCACCAACTTACAACACACAAAACTAAATTCAAGGTGGATAAAAGATTTAAATATAAGCTGTGACACCATTAAAGTCCTAGAGGAGAACATAGGCAGGAAAATCTCAGATATTTCATGCAGCAACATTTTTACTGATATGTACCCTAAAGCAAGGGACATAAAGGAAAGAATAAACAAATGGGATCTCATCAAAATAAAAAGCTTCTGCATGGCTAAAGAAAATACTATTAAAATAAAAAGAGAACCAACCATATGGGAAAACATATTTTCCAATGATACCTCAGACAAGGGTTTAATCTCCATAATATATAAAGAACTTGCATGACTCCACTCTAGGAAGGCAAGCAGCCCAATTAAAAAATGGGCAAAGGACTTGAACAGACACTTCTCCAAGGAGGACATACAGAGGATCCAGAGACACATGAAAAGATGATCAGTATCGCTAGCTATCAGAGAGATGCAAATTAAAACCACAGTGAGATACCACTTCACACCAGTCAGAATGGCCATCATAAACAAAGCAACAAACAACAAGTGTTGGAGAGGTTGTGGAGAAAAGGGGACCCTAGTGCACTGTTGGTGGGATTGCAGATTGGTACAACCACTATGGAAAACAGTATGGAATTTTCTCAGAAAACTAATAGATCTACGTTTTGACCCAGCAATTCTACTGCTAGGATTATATCCTAAGAACACTGAAACACCATTCCAAAAGAACCTATGCACCCCAATGTTCATAGCAGCACAATTTACAATAGCCAGGTGTTGGAAGCAACCGAGGTGCCCATCAGTAAATGAATGGATCAAAAAACTATGGTACATTTACACAATGGAATTTTATGCAGCAGAAAGAAAGAAGGAGCTCCTACCCTTTGCAACAGCATGAACGGAACTGAAGAGTATCGTGCTAAGTGAAATAAGCCAGGCAGTGAAAGACAAATACCATATGATCTCACCTTTAAGAGGAACCTAATCAACAAAACAAACAAACAAGCAAAATATAACCAAAGACACTGAAATTGAGAACAGGCTGACAGCCACCAGAGGGGAGAGGGGAGGGAATTTCAGGGGAAAAGGGGAAGGGGTTACAGGAACAAGTATAAAGGACACATGGATAAAAACTAGGGGGATGGAAATTGGAGGGAGGTGGGGAGGGCTAGGGCGGAGGGCTGGGTTGGGAGTAAAAGACAGAAAACTGTATAAGAACAACAATTTAAATAAAAATTTTAAATGTAATTTTTAAAATAAATATTACTTGTGTAGGTTGGTGTATGTGTGGTTCTCAGACTAGGAACCTCAGAATCACTTGGACAGTTGTTAAAAATTGAGATCCACTGAATTTTAATTTCTGGGACTTGAGCTTGCAAATTTGCATGTTTACTTAACTCCCAAGTGGTACTTATGTAATTTAAGATCTCAGGATCATTGGAATCATATAAAAACTGGGTAGGGATGATCTAATTCATTACTACTAAATATCTGACCTGCAGATAGTAGTATCAGCATCACTTTGAAGCTTGTTAGGAATCAGATTGTCAGGTGCCATCACAGACCTACTGAATCACAAAGTGCAGATGAAAAAGGTCCCCAGGTGATTTAAATATTCCTTAAAATTTGAGAAAGAAAAACTGTCTGGGCCTCAGAGGTTTCTTCCACCAACTCAATCCCTGCTGGATTTTGCAGCCAGAAGTTAAGTGGACTTATCTTCCTGACCCTGGAACCCTGGGCTGGGGAGGGGCCTGGCGTGGGGCTGGGACTCCTCACTCCAGAGATATCCCTCCAGAATTTTTACCCACCACACATGTGTGTGGGAGCAGCCTCTTCCATGTCTGTGCCCCTTCTACCATTCTGGATGGATGTAGTTTTTTAATTCTATAATTGTCAGACTTCCATTCAAATCAATTTTTTAAATAAGTTCTTTTTTTAATTATATTTTATTGATTATGCTATTACAGTTGTCCCATTTTCCACCCTTCATTCCCCTCGACCCTGTACACCCCCTCCCACCCACATTCCCTCCTTTAGTTCATGTCCATGGGTCATAAGTTCTTTAGCTTCTGCATTTCGCACACTATTCTTGCCCTCCCCCTGTCTATTTTCTACCCACCGCCTGTGCTACTTGTTCCATGTACCTTGTCCCCCTCTCTCCTCCTCCCTCTCCCCTATTACTTCAGGTGTCAAATCAATTTCTGATGCTTCCGAATGATAGTTGTTCTATGTTTTAGTTGCAATTTTGACGTGGTTGTGCCAAGAGGCACATCAAAATGTGCTTGCCTACATGGCTACCTCAACCAGAAGTCCCATGAAAAAACTTTTAAAATGTGTGAATTTACTTCATTCATTTGTATACTTATACATACATTTTTATTTTAATTCATTCAGTGAATAACCACTTGTTATTTACTCAACATATACTATGTGATGAGCATTGTCTTAAGTAGTAGAAATAGAAAGGAAACTAAACCTTGGGCAATTTTACTATAAAATAATAACTAAATAAATGTAAAACAATTACTTGCAAAGAAAAAAAGAATTTATTCAATGCAAGGAATCCCACATTACTTTAAGAGAAAAGCAATCCATCAAGATAATTCAATAGAAGAGGTACAACGTTATGTCCAGATCAAACTAAGTCCTAGGAACATCGCAATACAAGGAATACACTTTATCAGATACTTTTCCAGTATGACATTATTTTCTCCTTTCCTTTAAAAAATCTGAATCATTCACTCTTTCATTCTTCCTTTTAATAAATAGTTACTTGAGGAAAAAGTATATTCTATTGTTGGGTAGAGTGTTCTGTATACACTTAGCTCTGTAAGTTCTAATTGGTCTTTAGTGTTGTTCAAGATCTCTATTTCCTTATTGATCCTCTCTGTGGATGTTCTATCCATTATTTAAAGTATGACATTGAACTCTTCAACTATTTTGCAGAACTGTCTATTCTTCCTTTCAAGTCTGCCAATGTTTATCTCATATATTTTTGTTGGTAGTAATGAAAAATGGTTCAGCTGCCATAAAAAAATACTTTGATGGTTCCTCAAAAAGTTCAACACAGAATTACAATATAACCCAGTAATTCCTCAACTAGGTATATACCTGAAAAAATTGAAAACAGGTACCCAAACAAATACATGTACACACATATTTATAACTGCACTATTTCCAACAGTCTAGAAGTAGAAATGGCCCAAATGCCATTCAATAGGTGAAGAAATAAACAAAATGTGATACATATATACAATGGAATATTATTCAGTCATAGAAAGGAATGAAGAACTGATACATGGTAAAACATGGATGAATTTTAAAAACAACTCTAAGTGAAAGAAACCAGACAAAAAAGGACACATGTATAATTCCATTTATATGAAATATCCAGAATAGGTAAGTCCATACAGACAAAAAAGTAAAATCAGTGTTTTCCAGAGGCTAGGGAGACAAGCAATGAATACTAATGGATACAAAGTTTCTTTTGAGAGTAATGAAAATGTTTTGGAATTAGACAGTAGTAATAGTTGTATAACCTTGTGACTACACTAAAAAACCAATGAGTTGTACATTTTGAAAAGCTAAATTGGATGGTATTTAAATTTTATCTCAATTCTTAAAAATCTAATCTTTAGTATAAAAATTTAGAACAGGTTGCCTCTGGATGTAGTGGCGGGGCAGTGTAAGGACTGACTTGTAAGGAGAATGAGGGAACTCTGGGGTGACAGTAATGTTCAATATCTTGGTGGAGTTTTGGATTACACAGATGATGCATCTAGCAAGATAAACAAATACAGACAAAATTTTAATCATGTTACTGTATACAAATTTCTCAAGATAAAATTGTATACAAATATTGAATTCAGTTAATGATATTTATGTTTAACTATTTTATTAGAATGCACACTGATATCTGCAATGTACTTTGAAATGCACCAATATTAAGATGAATTAACAAATGGATATATAAGTGATAAAGCAAATGTAGCAAAAGATAAAAACTGGAATCTTGGTAATGAATATCCAGGTACACAATGTAAAATTCTTTCAAATGTGATATGGTTAAAAATTTTCAAAATAATATATTGATGAAAATTTAACAAACAAGAAAAGCATTCAAAAATCATAAATACTATACAGAAATTTAGAATATGGATATAAGACAGGATGATCAAGTAGTAATATTACAATGTCTCCTTTTGAAGACATAACATTTATGCAAATAGATGAAAGATAAGAAGAAGACATCTATTTGATGATATCAACCAGGGTATCCCAGGCTCCTCTCCTCCTCCAAAAAAATTTATTCTATGGCCCTGAAATATGGTGTGTTCAAAAAAGCTATTGTGACTAAAGTATAGTTGGCAAGGAAGGGAGCAGTATGAAATCAGATTAGATAGAAGGGAAGTGCCAAATCATTTGGGATTTGTAATCAAAGTAAGGAATTTTTATTTTATTTTATTTTATTTTATTTTATCTAAGTGCAATGGAAAGCTATTAGAGGGTTTAAAGTAGGGATGGGGTGGAATGAGTTATTAATTAGAGTTTTAAAATATCACACTGACTGCTATGTGAAGAATGGCTTTGAAGTGTTTTAGAACAGTAGAAAAACTCTCATCATAGTCCCTGCAAGGACAATGGTAGTTTGGAGGAGAGTGTCGTTACATAGATAGTGAGCAATGAGTATGGGAACTATTTTGTGTCAAGAACTGACAGTAGCCATTGATAAATTGACAATGGAATGACAGGAAAAAGGCACCAGGATAGATCTCTGGTTTTAGCTTTATTCACTTAATGAATGAAGTGACATTTACTGAGATTAGAAACTGTGGAAGAAGCAGGTTTGGAGTATGGTGGACCTAAGAATAAAAAAAAATTATTTAAATTAGGCATGATTTGTGATTTTAGTAAAGCCAGGAAAAATAAAAGAATCAGAATAATCTGGAAGATGTTAAAGGTTTTAGATTTACAATTTATTTTCATTTTAAGAATCAACTTTGGCTTAATTGTAGTAAGGACCTTTGATCCAGTAAAAAGTTCAGACTTTAATGCAAATCAAGCTCACTGATTTCTGTTGTCTATCTCTGGGGTTAAAGATAAACTGGGGACCAAGAGCCCTGTATCTTCAAATTTAGAAACGTCAAAGGAAAAAAATCAGGAGAGAGAATAAGAAAAGACAAGAGAGACAAAAAAACAACTACTTGGAAGTAACATATTAAGTCTTAACTGTCTTTCACCCCCGTCAGTGATAACAGACTGTTTCTTAATTCCACATATAACATGCTTAAGTGCTTTACAGTATTTTAAACAAAGTGGTGACTCACATTTTAGCTATCATCCTTTAATCTCATTAGTTAACCAAAGTATAATGAAAAATCCATGGTTTTTAGAGCTGAATGAACCTAAATTTAAAGCAGGCCCACCACTCAGTAGTTCTGTGACCTTGGGCAAATTACTTACCATTTCTAATCCTTAGTTTCTTAAATGTAAATGAAAATAATTAACCCAAGAATTAGCATTAGAATTAACATTTGCAAAGTGCCCGCTACAAGGAAAGAATGCTCGATAAACAAGAGCTACTATTATGTAAAAGACACCTAATTCATCAATGCTCAATGCAGTTTCCTCCTTTGGCAGAACAGATTCCTGCTTCTAGAAGAGAAGTTAAAGACATCAGAGAGGAGGGGACCACATAAAAGATGATCAGTTTCATTCATGTAACACAGAAAGAAGTACAATAGAAAAATCTATGAGTAGCTATGACACATGTAAAATGCACAACTTGTTTATAACTACAAACATATTTTCCTATGGAATCAATGGTCAATTCAACTCAAACTCACAAAGGCTCATAGAAATAATGTAGTTAAAATATCATATATCTCAATAAAATTAGTAGAAAACAAAACTAATGAATTGCCAAACAATATAGAATACCAAGAGACTTTAATATGTAATTTCATTTATTTTAGAAGCTGGCACTTGAGGTAAAAAGGTTTTATGGGAGGTTTCTGTGGAGATTCAGGGAAATTCCAAAAGCTTTATAAAGTTGATGACCCTGGTTCTTTAATATGTTTTATTTCACTTTAAACTTTATGGCTTCCCTTTCTTTCAGTATAAGCAAAACACTAGCACTCTGATACTTAATAACCATGATTGCAATCATTTATTTTACAATTGTGAAGGAGTAACTGGGGAAGAATTAGAAGACAGGAAAGAAAAAATCATAAAGGATGTGCTCAAATATAAAGAAAAGAGCCTTAGATTCAACTGCATAACCTCAGTAGTAAAAAACTGAAAGGTAGGTAAAGCATAGGACTAAAATACTAAGGGAGAAAAAACAAGTGATGAGAATTGGTCAGAGACCCATCATGACTCGCCGTTGTTTTAAAGTCATAGATTACTTTTTAAAAGTACAAAACAAGAAAGCAAGCAAAGCAATCTGCAGCCTGCCATTTATGCAAAGGAAATGCTCAAGAGTAAAAGATTCATAATTCAAAGTGCAGCACACCAATGTAATTCAAGATTTTCTTCTAATCCCTTATTTCTTTAAATTCCTCTATTGCCCTTTTTATAGAATATTGTGATGACAGTATTATTATATCCCATTATGTAGATAATAACAATAGCACCTAAACTTGAACTAAAGAGACAGTTCTTGAAATTGAAAAGTATGCAACAGAATAGGATGAAAGTATGTTAGGAAAATCTCCTCAAAACCCAGCTATTGGGTTGACCAAAAAGTCTGTGTGGTTTTTTCCATAAAATAAAACCCACATTTTTCATTTTCATCAATAACTTTATTGATCTAGATATTTTATGTTGGCTATCTCCAGGTATTGGCTTCTAGTGAGTAGAGGCCAGGAGTACTGCTAAACATCTTCCAATGCATAAGACATCCCCACAGCAAATTATTTGGTCAAAATGTAAATAGTTCCAAGAAACTTTGCAAAACACTTCTGACACATTCAAGTCATTCACAGTACCTTCTCCATATACTACACAAATCTTTTTCTGCATCTCAGTTGTGTTTCTATCTTTCTTGAAAAAGTAAAGCATACATGCCAAAAATGTTCTGTATCTTCTTCCATCTTCAATATTAAAATGGCTGCACAATAAATTCACCAATTTTGATATTTTTTATGAATGTATACTGATATGACAGCTATCCCAATACAATCTAACAAAATTGTTGTGAATGAAGTTAAAGACAAGTAAGCACTACCAGAGCCATCGTCCAGAAAAAAACTAAACAAACTTTTTGGCCAACCCAATACATGCCTCTTAGGCTCTGAGAAATTCTAATGATTTCAAACCACTGAGAGAAGCTTTTGAATATTTAAAAAAAAAAATAAGCCACAAGTCAGTTCCATGAAGTCCAACAACAAGCAATCTAGCAAATCTTCCTATGAAGTACTGAAATGCTTTTTGAAAACGTTGATGAGTCTGAAAAAAATGATTAATGATGAGATATTGTACTCAGATAAAGTGTGATTTTTTTATGGCCTAGTCTTAAGTCCAGGACCTACATTATTAAGGTAAATGTTTTCAAAACAAACTAACAACAAAACACACATAACCATGAGCCAAGCCCAAAAATTCAGCCAGACCCAATTAGAAACAAGGATGCAACAAGCCAAACATCTTTTTAGATCACTGAAGTACTGCTAAGCTTGCCAGTAACTATTAGAAAAAAATATATTTACCAAAATAAGTGGTCACTTTTAGACCAAGAAGATATTTCTATATATCACACCTATGTAAACTTTGCAAAATTAAATGCTTTGCAAATGAATAAAATAATTCTAAATGATCAATCTTAAAGAGAAAGCAGAACTAAAGAAATGTTAATGTGGGAGCTAAAGAGCTTGGCCCTGTCAGTGTAGGAATGCTAAGAAGATGCTGTGAATTCCTGACTACCAAGGGTTGCCTAATTTCTCTCAAATATATACAAATGTCTATCAAATGTAAATAAATACTAATTTGATTAATAAAACTGTAAAGCTTTTTAATAGCCTTGCTGACCCATGATAACAGTGTACCCTCATGTATTTTCTTAATCAGCAGATAGTGAACCTAAAATGGTTTTCATGAGCTACAGGAATAATTTTGAAAATACAGAGTTGAAAAACACTGCCCCAGTACAATCATGCCTGTAACAATCATTAAAATGTCTTTCAGTTTACCTTTCACTCCCATTTAGAAAGCTTAGTCCTAACTTCTCACATTCTATTTTCTCTTTCTTAGTAAGATTGTTGATATTTAGCATCTTAGGAAAAGCAAGAATCTGAAGAGCCATGTCAAGTATGGTATCTTCATTTTAATCACATGTCCTTAACTTTAATAAGTTGCATTCAACTATGCACATATAAATTTACATTACATTAAATCTCAAGAATTCTTAAGACAATTCCTTCTTTTAATTAGTCAGTGATTTCATCTTATAAAAGAGCTATAATTAAGGTCCAATTACCCTTTAAAGTTCACTTTAATAATAGAATATGGTAATTCAGCCAATAAATTCTTCCAGAGCAACAAATCAGAAACCTAAATTATTAAAATATTATTTGTTCAATGGGAATTTCTTACTATATGTTTACTCAACCATATCTGCTAAAATACATAGAAACTCTACCAAAGTTAATTTAAGAACTCACCAATTTCCCTTGCAATTCTGACAGCTTCATCTGCATCCTGTAAAAGCAGGAAATGAGACCCAACATTAATCCCATCAGCCACTGCACAATGTCTTCAGGGCAGTCATATATTGCACTACTGTCTCCTCTGATTCATTTAATGTTCAATTTTACAACCTTCTAACTCATTTCATTCAGAGAAATGTAAAATTAATACCATAAGTGGAATGTAAATTCTACCTCACCATTATTATATTAAGAAACTCAAAGCAGTTTGAAATGAGCTGGCAGGAAGCACTACGAGAATTGCCAAATGATTTGGTGCAGTTGCTTGAATTTAATGGCAGAATTTAGATGTTTACAATCAATACTAAATCATAAATCAGATCATTAAAGCTTGTCCACAGCCAGCTTGTTTCTGTCTACCAGAAACAATATTTATGTCATGTTTTCCTAGATTCAGTCAGCAGGGGGAGTTGATTCTCTATTGTTTGGGAGAAGATCAACAGACTTTCCAGAAATAAAAATAATTCCCAGTATCTATAGGAATGGACAGTTGTTCTCCAAAAACAATTCCTTTAGAAATATCCATTAATTTTTCTTTCTTTTTTATTTCATGCTTTTAAAAATATTTTATCTTTGAAACCTTAAATCCAACAAACCAACCAGTGGGAGGGAAACTTCCAAAAAGCCAAAGAAAGAAAATGCATTCCAAAACAGTACATCCTGATGAATGTAAGGATTAGTTATTGCTAAATATCAACCAATGCTACTAAAAGGACAAAAACATCCCTTGAATCTAAACCATTTCCTTGATCGTTAACTCTCATCTAACATGCTCATAATAGGACACTCTTGAAACATTTCCCCATATAACAAACAACAAAGAGAAAGCTGAAAAGGTGATAAATACAAGCCTTCTAGTAAATTTAACTTTTTTAATAATTCAGGGACATGAAGTAACTATCCTAAGGAATGACAATGTTTTGAAACCACTAGCTGGTAAGCATGCCAGAATTTTTTAGAAAATAACTTTAAATATTAAAGGGAAGGCATTTTTTAAGCTTTTAAGCTAACACTTAAAAAATGTAGAGTAACCAAGTCTGAATCCTTCCCCAAAGGGGGAAGCAGAGGATGTTTATAACTGGTTCATTTATGTCTAATTAAAAAAAAATCTTCCTTAAAAGTCTTCAGTACCTAATAACATCCCCTGAATAAGGAGGTTGGCAGGGGAAGTTGTCAGAAAAATTTAATTTCCTTTCATTAGCCAGTCTGCTCCACAAATAGGTGCTTGTTAAGTTCAAAGTGGTCCTGAAAGCGACATCAGTTTTAAATCCTTTTTTTTTTAACTCCATGCAGTCACATCTGCTAATGAGATTTTCCAAATAACAATTGTTTTCAAGTCAGAGATAAATCTATACCTCCCACTCTACCCCCACTAAAAAATCAAGGTTTACTGCTTTATTATACCTTGCTGTTTTTGCTGACCCTATTTCTCCAAATTTTAGCTTAAAGGGATAAAAATCCATGAAAAGGGTCATTTAAGAATGTTAGTGGTTTCCACACATTGAGTTTGAAGGTTCTTTGTTCAAGCCAGTGACAGTTATTGGAGAATACTTCGCCTTAATAGCCTCTCTGTCAGGAAGTGTTAAACCTGCCAAATGCGGACAATTAGTGCCTCCCGAACAAAATACAGGAAGAGTGTTGGCTGATGGAGACTGGATTATAAGAAGCCTAGAAGGAAACTTTTAACTTGTCTTTTCTTTCCAAAGTGCAAAAGTCTACTTGCAAAATATATTTTGACAGAAAATAAACTGTTGACTAAAAAGTTCATTACCTTGAGAGAACAGGCAGATGTTAAAAGATAATTCCTATAATTCATTAGTTACTTTGGCATTTATTTATGTATACACATATTATGAATGTATGTGTCTATATATATAAAGAGATGTATGTTTACACAAAGCAAAAGCAAAACTTCTAAAAATTTTTTAACTGCCACAAATCTAACACTCCTATAAACTGCCACAAAACAATCTTATCATTCAACTAGTCAGAATACTTGATTTTTCTAACTATGAAAACCAAATTCTAATAAATGAACTTCCAAGTGAAAGCAAACTACCTTAAAAATTGATCTTCCACTTGTCATGCATTCATCCCAATATATTTTATTGAGGTCAAATTATATACTGGACATTAAAAAACAATGATCAGGTCCTGGCTGGGTACTCAGTTGGTTAGAGCATTGTCCCGATACAACAAGGTTGCAGGATGCATCTCTGATCGGGGAACACACAAGAATCAAACAATGAATCATAAATAGGTGGAACAACAAATCCACGTGTCTCTCTCTCTCCCTCCCTCCCTCCACCTTTCCCTGCCTTCCTCTCTCTCTCTCTAAAACCAATAAATAAAAATTTTTGTAAAAAACTGTTATCAGTTTCAACAATACACTATTAAATACACTCAGCTCCATATGTTGTTCAGCACATTTAGTTTTCTTATCAGGCTATATAAAGCTGCTTTTAAAGAGATTTAAAAGCTCTGAGCAGCTCTAAATATAATGGCACTAACTGACATATCACACAGTATAACTTCCCTACAAGGCTATAGGCAGAAAAAAAAGAAGAAAACTTGAATAAAAATTTTGAATCAACAGAAAAGAGCCTCATAAAAAGCAACAACATAGACAAAAACCTTAAATTATCAACGCACTTAATATGTTCTAGAAATCAAAAAAGATCTATCGGGCAAAAGTGAAGCATAGTAAAGAAGTGGCAGGATAAAGTGAGGCTGGAAGGCATGGCCTGTTCGGCCAGGGACTCACGGAATCGGGTGTAGAGTTCCCACTGCCTTGGCTCTGTACAGGGGAGTGGTGACTCAGATTTAGGGTTTAAGAACAAAACTCCGTAAGGAATGAAGAAGCACAAGTTGGTAGTTACAAAACAGTCATGGGGAGGTAAAGTGCAGTGTAGGAAATATAGTCAATATTGAAATAACTATGTGTGGTACCAGGTAGATACTAGATTATGCAGTGTGGCATGGAAGGCGGTGGTGGCAGCAGAATGGATGGTCCCACATTCATATATTGTGAATAAAAGCTGGGAAGGACACCTTGGGAGCAAGTGATCCCAGCCCCAGGCCAGACCGCACAGTCCAGGGTATTCCAGTGTCAGGAAGATAAACTCCCATAATTTCTGGGAGCAACAGAAAAAAACTAGTGGGGATTGGAGCAGCAGAAAAAACTGCTGGATTTTCAGGAGACTCCATTTAAAGGGCCCATATGGACTTCGAATGTACGCAAACCCACCCTTCTGGGATTCACCACCAGGGCAACAGCTGAAAGGGGGACAGCTGCATAAGGGAAGTAGGTAAAGTGACTGGAAATGGGGCAAGTGCACGGCAAACCTCCAGAAGCCAGGCAGTGCCATTGTTCCCTCTCTAAGCCCTCTCCCCCACACAGAGCCACACAGTGGTGAAGCAGGTTGCCCCTGCCCTGGCAATTACCTAAGGCTCCACCCCCCACAATTTACAGGTGCCTTTTCTACAATAGGCCACACTACTAAGACAGGGCGTCAAAGTAGCTCTACCTAATACACAGAAGCAAACACAGGGAAGCTGCCAAATTCAAGAGACAAAGAAATATGGCCCAAATGAAAGAAAGCCCAGAAAAAAACCCAAATGAAATGGAAATAAGCAACCTATTAGATGCAGAGTTCAAAACACTGGTGATCAGGATGCTCAGAGAAATCGTTGAGTACAGCAAAAACATAAAGGAGGAAATGAAGGTTACACTAAGTGAAATAAAAATTTACAGGGAATCATAAGTGCTGTGAAGGAAGCTGGGATTCAAATCAATGATTTGGAACATAAGAAATAAGCATTCAACCAGAACAGCAAGAAGAAAAAAGAATTTTAAAAAAATGAGAATAGCATAAGGACCCTATGGGACATCTCCAAACACACCAACATCTGAATCATACGGATGCCATAAGGAGAAGAGAAAGAGCAAGAAATTGAAAACTTCTTTGAAAAAATAATGAAAGAGACCTTCCCTAAATTGGTGAAGGAAATACACATACAAGTCCAAGAAGCACAGAATCCCAAACAAGTTGAGCCCAAAAAGAACCACACCAAGATACATCATAATTAAAATGCCAAAGGTTAAAGATAAAGAAAGAATCTTAAAAGCAGCAAGAGAAAAGCAAAGAGTCGCCTACAAAGGAGTTCCCATAAGACTATCAGATGATTTCTCAAAAGGAACTCTGCAGGCTAGAAAGGGCCAACAAGAAGTGTTCAAAGTGATGAAAAGCAAGGACCTACAACCTAGATTACTCTACCCTACAAAGTTATCATTTGGCATTGAAGAGCAAGGGCAAATAAACTACAACCCCGGCAAGGTAAAGCTAAAGGAGTTGATCATCACCAAGCTATTTTCACATGAAACATTAAAGGGACTTATTTAAGAAAAAATAGATCAAAGCTATGAACATCAAAATGGCAACATATTCACAACTATCAACAACTGAATCTTAAAAAACAAAGCAAACAACCAGAATAGTAACAGAATCATAGATATGGAGATCATTTGGAGGGTTATCAGCTGAGAGAGGGAACGGGGAGGATGGGGGAAAAGGTACAGGGAATAAGAAGTATAACTGGTAGGAACAAAATAGATGGGGGGAGGTTAAGAATAGTATAGGAAATGGAGAAGCCAAAGAACTTATATGCACAACCATGGACAAGAACTAAGAAGGGAAGGATTGCTGGAGGGAAGAGGAGTACTGGGCAGAGTAAGGCAAAAGGGGAAAAATTAGGAGAACTGTAATAACATAATCAATAAAATATATTTTAATGGGAAGAAAAAATTAATAAATAAATTACACTTAAGGGTATTATTCAAATTATTAATTAATGATATCCTGGGCAATAAATGTTACCAAAACAAATTACTATTCCCAAAATCAGTTTAAATTTTTCATGGCTCCCTATTGCCTTTGAACCAAATTTAAAGTCCTTACCCTGGTTTCAACACTTGATCCTGCCTGCCTGAGCCACCAGTTTCATCCCCAGACACTCTCTTCCTTGCACTTTACTGCCCATCACTAAGTCCAGACATTCTCCTCAGCCTTTACACATCCTACTGGGCTCAGCCAGAAACTCCTTTCTCTTCCTCTTTTTTTCACCAAATGAACTATTTTTTTAAAGAAAGATTTTATTTATTTATTTATTTTTAGAGAGAGGGGAACTGAAGGAGAAAGGGAGGAAGAGAAATATCAATGTGTGGATGTCTCTTGTGCACCCCCTACTGGGTGCCTGGTCCACAACCCATGTATGTGCCCTGGACTGGGAATCGAACCAGCAACCCGTTGGTTCACATGCTGACATTCAATCCACTGAGCTCCACCAGCCGGGACCAAACCAATTCTTATTACCATATGCCACATACTAAGATCTGAAGACCCAGGAGAGAAAAATAAAGGCACCCTCTCAGCCCTCCTATAATGTATAGCCTAGTGGAAAAGACAGACCTTAAATATGATTGCACAGCAGCTAAAAAACAATATCATTATGAAGATAGATGTCATATCAAAGAAGTGAGGTGGCCTTCTGACAACAGGGGATCTCTAATTCAAAAACAGTTCCAGGAAACTTCTCAGACGTAGTGATTTTTAAAGGAGGCCTAACTAGTGAAAATATGATGGAACACAGTGAGCATGGCTGGGGTCCAAAGTGTGAGCCTACAGTAGAGTTAAACAGGCCTCATAGGCCACATTAAAAGGTCTGA